>JBBJLS010000128.1:1849191-1877144 GCA_037577275.1 Bryconaethiops microstoma
GTGTGTGTGTGTGTGTGTGTGTGTGTGTGTGTGTGTGTGTGTGTGTGTGTGTGTGTGTGTGTGTTTGTGTGAGTGTGGTGGGTTCCTTGTCCACAGAACACCTGCCTGACAGGCACATGGTGTGAATGGCTATGAGCATCTGCTCATCTTTAATCAGCGATTTCACGGTGACATTACGTGCCCTGGCGTTTAGAATAAGCCGATAATGAATTTGTGCTACTGTGTAATGGCATTACGGGACAGCAGCTATGGTTCAGTATTGCTCTGCAAGGAAAACGAAAAAAGAGGGATATGATACAAAGTAAACATTTAAATTATGTTTAAATATGTATATATATAGCCATATTACTATTATAAGAATGTTATACCTTCTCTTTCCAGCTATATATTTATTATATATATGCACACACACTTGGGAGAAGAAGGCATAACGTTTGTTAACAATGTTAACAAAATATAATGACCAGCGTTTGGTGATTTCAAATTCGACATATAAAATAAAAAAACACCAGAAAAGGAGATAAGGTTTTGTCCCATCAATGTATTCACATAGAGATACATCAGTTGTCAGTACTGGACCCAAAGTAGTCCTGCATATTTTTGGCCTTTTCTGTTCTACACACCTAATCCACCTAAAATGTGAATTAACAACCTCCTTCAGTGCTGAAGAGACCAGGAAACCCCTAGAATAAGTAAGATTAAGGGAACTCCAAGGACCAGGATGGTGAACCACTGGGGAATTAACTGGGGAATCCTAAAGCGCTGCATGCTTTATGAGCAATTTCTCAACCTGAGAGACAGTGGAAGTGTGATACTGCTGTTCTGTCACTTTAAAATAACCTGGTCTGATTTGTGTGTGTGTGTATGTGTATATGTGTGTACAGAGGACTGAGGATGCAGACGGCACACCACAGTCTCACTAAGCAGAGGCAGCAGCAGGCACAGGCCCTCAGTAGAGAGGCCAAAGGAGGTGACAGACACACACACACACACACACACACACACACACACACACACACACACACACACAGGATAACTACCTTGCATCCTAGCTGTTGACACACTCTTAGCTGACAGGCTCAAGCTCAAATAAACAAACTTACTCACTGCTGCCCCCTTGTGTTATAGCACCAAGTCAGAATTACTACTTCTGTCGTCTGACTAATGAAACATCTCAGAAATTGTTTATTCTTTCGTATAGTGACATTTATCTGCCTCAGTCTAATTAATGAAGACAAAATCAGTTAAACTCTGTTTGTTTTGATGTAAACATATGCTTGTGAAAGCCAACAACTGTGAAATAGATAAAATTATGAACGTAATTCTGACAGGCCTATTGAGATTTAGCAGTTGCTCTTATGTTTTTCCTTACATATCACATTAATGCCTAAGCTTTACTGTCACGTTGTGCATTCCACCAAAATTTCCAACCCTGTTCGCCATTCCTATTTCAAAAAGATGTGCTCTGTGACATGTATAAAATGCTGTGCATGTTATGCACTCTTTGTTCATTTGTTATTTTTTTGTGCACCGACTATACAGTTTATTAGTTACACTGCTATATTTGATCCACGTAGCATACACACACACACACACACACACAATTATGCCAGTACCATGTCAGTGTCATTGCTGTGCTGAGAATGATTTACTCACTGGCGGTCCTTTGGGGGTTTTACCATTAATGAACTGGGTAAATGGGGCTTAAAAATCATACAGGAAAACAGACAGACTACAGTCCAGGGTAAGGAGATCTGATAAAATAGACAATGAGTGTAGATGGCTAGTAGGTCCATCTAATGAAGTGCCATTCATTGTACATTTGTTTGTTTGTTTGTTTTTGAGTTCTTATCTTGAATGAACAAACACTAGAACTAACTTGCATAGTTATATAGTGGGTTGAACACATGGGGGATACTCGTCTTCCGTCATCAGTGGACTGAGAACAAACATTTTTTATTTCTAGTCCTTAATGTCAGCTATCATAGCATAGTTAGCCTAGCTAGAAATGTTGTACTTTCCTGAGATATCTCATACACACCTTACCAATGGCACTGGCCAACACTCTCCCATTAACATGGTATACAATTACTTAGACACTAAACCTTCTTCTTCTTTTTTTTCTCCATTTTTTGCAGTGCTTCAGATAAGTAGCATTTGTTTCTGTTTCAGGACAACTTACATGCTTGTGCAAGTGTAAGCAAAGCTGTTGCACTTCATAGATTTCCAGCACTTGGGAGACGCTTCTATAAAAAGCAACTTACATATCACAGATGAATGGTGAATAAGTGAATGAATGTTCTTGCCCGAGGACACATACTGGTGTAGCATGGTGTTTTGGCCAGGATAGGTACTGAACTCCAGGTACGCCTGCTTGGAAGGCAGCCATTGTACCTACTACACCACACCAACCAAAAACAACTTCTGGCTTGTTTTATTTCTCTTTGACAGGGTTTGTTAAGGTGGGTAACTTAGCTGGCAGTAACTTGGTTAAAAGCAGACGTTGATTTAAGGGGTGGGGTTGTATTTTCTCTAAATCTTCATGTTGGCATAACATGAGGTCACACAATTGTGCTAGGGGAAAGTTGTGTAAATAAACTTTTCTGCTAAAATCATTCCTTTGAGACTTGGTGAGAGGGATGTAGGCTATATTACCGTTAGAACTGGCCTTCTGGTGTCAAAGCTCTGGACTCTAAACTGCCTGACTGACAACAGCAGTGGCTGATCAAAAGCATTCTATAGGGTCACGTGAGCCAGAAGCTCAGGGTACTGTGTCACGGTGTAAAGAGAGAACCCACTGCTTCCAGAGAAACTGTCTTCTATGTAAGCGTTTGCGGTTTTTTCTGGTGAGCTCAGCTGGGCGCATGTTTGGCCCCGCGGCTCCTCAGGCACAGTAAATCTGACCCTCAGCGGGACATTCTGCTGAAGTGAATTATCCTCCGTGTTTCCTAATCCAGCTATTTATACAAAGATTAGCTATAACATTAAAACCACTTACCCAAAATTGTGTAAACCCTCCTCATGCCACCAAAACAGCTCTGACCCAACAGGGTATGGAGTGCACAAGACCTCTGAAGGTGTCCTGAGGTATCTGGCACCGACACATTAGCTACAGATCATGTAAGTCATGTAAGTTGTGGGGTTGGGCTTTGATGAACCAGTTTGTCCAGCACATCCCACAGATGCTCAGTCAGGTTGATATTAATCTGGGGAATTTGGAGGCCAGGTCAATGCTGTAAACTCTTCACCACGTTTCCTTAAACCGTTTTCTTTAATCCTGAGAGCAAAACCAATTTTACACAGAATTCTCACTTTCTAATCTATTTAATTGACAGAGATCACCACTGTTTAAGGGAGAATAATGATCAAATAATGGTCTGTTTTTGTTTTTAGTGGGTCTGAATCTTGGGAAGAAGGTCAGTGTGCCAAAAGACGTTATGATGGAAGAGCTGAACCTTACGTCAAACAGGGGCTCCAGAATGTTCCAGGAAAGGCAGAAGAGAGTGGAGAAATTCACAGTGGAGGGCACGGCTGATGGATCTGCTATCATATATGTAAGCCGTAAAAAAGTCTTGCTGGCTATTTTAGTCAGAGGCTTCTCCCAAATATCAGACCCATGCCAGCAGACTGACCTTGTAAAAATAAAACAAGGACAGTCTGCAGGCAGGTAAGCACTTTTATGCCACTCTGGAGCTTCAGCCCTGCTGAATTGTAGTGTTTGTAAAGATATGGTGGAAGGTCTGTGCTCTAGGAGAGGCTGACCTCCTTGCTTTAAAAAGCAACAAACCAAAAGATCTGTGGGTTAATTCTGTACGACGGAATACTTTAACGTGGACTCCTTATACTTTTGGCTGTACTGAGCTGATAATATGTGAAAGAGGTCGAGATCAAAGTCAAAGTGAACTTTGTCATCGCAACCATATACAAGTACACAGAGAGACGAAATGGTGAAGCTCCTGTTCCACAGTGTACATATAGTGCAACAGACATAAGACACAATATGACAGAAGCAACCCGAAAACATGCTGGAAAAATCCAAATGAAGTTTAAAAGCCTGTCAGATTGCTTACACCTCTCACTGCTGGTTGTCTACTTAGTATGTCACCAGGATTTATGACAGGTATTTGTGTGTGATGAGGTTATTAAATTCTGGCTACACTCAGCCCACTTCTTCCTGGCAGAGCAGGAAGACTTAGAGAATGGTTTAAATATCAGCTAAATGCAAACTGACTTTATGTCAGAGGTCAGAAAATAATGAGGACGTTTTACAAAAATCGCTTTGGGCAGTTCAGAGCCAACTAAAGACCAAAAGTCAAGTCTCAGTCCCAAAATGACATATTAGTAGAACTTAACTGTGGAACTGAAGAAACGTTCACACAAAATTCAGAATGGCACATTTGTCCACTCACTTGAAATGTACTTGTTTGGAGGAGACAGATGAAGTGTCCAAAAGCTTGCTCATTTGGCTTTACCCTGGAGCTATGGGGCTAATGAAGCAAAAATGTAATGGAAACTCTTTAAATCTTCTGAGCTGACAGACTTTTTTAGGTTCGTAACTCCAATGCAAGACCAGCAAACCTAACCTCAGACATGTCTGGACAAATTGACTACATTTAGGATAAGTACAATTTTGGGGGGTTATTGAAGCTGAATGTCATAGAGAGAACCACTGGTGGAAAACTAATTATGTACTTTTTTTAATCAGATTTGTCTATTTTTTATTATAAACGTATTATTTGTTGGTTTTCTTTTTTTCTTTTTTCAGAACAACCAGTATCAGAACCAGAGCCAGGCAGCCGCACACCTACAGGGAGGGAAGGAGAACCTGGCGTGCCCTGTACCCGGTAAACACAGTCTGGTTACCACTCTGATGAGCACTGTGGCCAAGAAAGGCAGCCCCAGCGTCCTTGCTCCAGGTAGAGCAGAGGATCGGGATTGGCGTTAAAGAAATTCTCCACTCAAAAGGGCTAACAGCTAGCTATGAGTGAAAGCGAGTAGGAGAGTGGTCAGCACCAGGCTTTTACATTAAACGCTGACCGCCCCTTACTAGCTTTCACTTGTTGTTAGCAGGCTTTGCAGTTTTGGGTGAAGTCTTCCTTTTTTGTGTTATTTCAGTCCCAGGGGATTTACAGGACAGATATTAGGCTGTTGTAATTATCAAATGTCAGCAGTGGAAAGACTTAACAGTGCCAAGTTTCAGTTTCTCTCTTAGCTTATTTTGTTGTCACGTACTGCTGGAAAGGTAACATTCAGTTATAACTGATACTGTGATATCACTATTAATAAGGTTTAATTAAATCAGCTGGATGTAGCCTGATATACCTTTTGAGCATGTCAGTGCTCTACACAGACTGTCCTAGCACACATTGATGAATGAAGTCTGCACAGACTATGTAGACGCTTATCAGTTAAGCTACTGGATCACATTACACCTATATTCCCTAATGAGTCTCACTTAACACATGCAGGCATTCCCGATATATGATTACCACACTGACTGACACTTTCAAGCCCAATTAATGGTCCCGTTTCAACCCCCTAAATAAGCCCTCATCTCTTCTTTCTGTGTCTCTAACCATATTTGGCCCCACAGGGTGCCTGAATGACGCACTGAACCTTTGACGTAAGACAAGTGCAAGGAAACCCCATCTAATGCATCTCTGAAGGTCATAATGAAGGCCTGTCAGGGTGGGTACGGAGGGTTGTTTCCAGGGCTAAATGGAAGGAAGTCCTTTCTTCGGGACTGAAGTCCAACCCTACTGCTGAGCTTACACACAGCCTGGGTTTACATCCTCGTATTGAAATATAAAGCCTCTGGTCTGAAAGGTTGATTTTGGTACTCCAACCCTCAAAAGCCTTTGGACAACAGTAATTATAGAAAAAATTACACAGCTCAGCCATAACATTAAAAGCACCTGCCTAGTATTGTGTAGGTCCTCCTTGTGCCACCAAAACAGCTCTGGTCCATCGAGGGAAGGACTCTGAAAGTGTGCTGTGATATCTGCACCAGGACGTTGGCAGCAGATACTTTAAGCCCTGGAAGTTGGGAGGTGGATGGATTGGAATAGAGTCTCTAGCACATTCATAGATGCTCGGTCGAAATGAGATCTGGGAAATTTGTCATGTTCCACAAACCATTCATGTACAATTTTGGTAGAGGGGCGCATTATCCTGCTGAAAGGAGCCACTGCCATTAGGGAATACTGTTGCCATGAAAGGGTGTACTTGGTCTGCAACAATGTTTAGGTAGGTGATATGTGTCAAAGTAACGTCGCATAGAGCATCACACCTCCTCCGTCGGGGTTTGTCTTCTTCCCATGGTGCACCCTGAGGCCCTCTCTTCAACAGGTAAGCCACACACAGGCATCCAGCCATCCATGTGATGTAAAGGGAACTGTGATTAGACCAGGGCACCTTCTTCCATTGCTCTGTGCTCCAGTTCTGATGCCCATGTGCCCACAGTAGGCACTTTTGGCAGTGCACAGAGGTCAGACTGTGATTAAAAAAGTCCAAAAAAGTCTTCTGACGTCTTCTTTCACAGACAGCATCAACTTTCAGCAATTTGTGCCACAGCAGCTCTTCTGTGGCCCGACAGGCTGGCCTTTTCTCCCTACACACATCAGTGAGCCCTGGGTCTTCGTGATCCTATCCCATTTCAGTCCATCACTTTTGGTAGGTACTAATTACTGCACCCCTGTATACTAATTACATGTAGACCTGTTATTTTGGAGATTCTTTGATCCTGAGATCTAGCCATCACAATTCAGCCCTTTTCAGGGTCTCACAGGTCCTTGTGCTCACCCGTTCTTCCTGCTTCCGACATATCAACTTCAAGAACCGACTCTTCAGTGACTGCCTAAAATATCCCACGCCTTGACTGGTGCCGCTATAATCAGATAATCAAAAATGAAATAATCATCACCTGTATTAAAAAAAACAATCATTCTTAACTGTTCTGGAACAGAAGCTTTTTTTTTTTTTTTCCTGTTACTGCTTGGTAACAAAACCATTGGCTGCTTTTTTGTTTAGAATTGCAATGTTTATATATAAAAATGTAATTTAAATATGACAAATATTGAAATTAATTTAAATATGACAACTATTGTTGTGATAATGATTTGTAAAACACATTACGACCTCATCCATCATGCATGAACTGATTAAGATAAATGAGTATGCAGTAAACTAAAATTCCACACACTGCAATGCTTGTGTGATGTTTCTTTGCAATTCAAACGGTCAGTAAATCATTTTGCGGGTTGTGTATTGTTTTATTGATTTTGTCTGATTTGTTTTCTGTATTCTGACACATGAAGCATGGTTTAAAAGTCTTTGTATATTTTTCATTTGGTGCATAAAAGAATTATTATTTTCCTAATGAACTCTTGTCAGGGCACTGCTGTGGCTGTACAAGAATATATCTGTATATACCAGTAGTTCTCATCCTGGTTCTCGAGGTGGTGTTTTCCTTGCTTTAACACATCTAGTCACTTGGTAGCTGATTAGTTGGATCTGGCATGTTGTGAGCATGAAAAACACTAAAATGAGCAAAGCAGGGGGGCTCCAAGATTACGGATGGAAGCACTGGTTTATAATTGGGCTACATTCTTGGTTATTGTCCAGACCTAATATAGTATGCTGCACTTTTATGACTAATGTGGGTTTTTTATGGTTCCTCTGCCTGCAGGTTATTCTGGTCCTCTGAAAGAAATTCCTCATGAAAAGTTCAATGTCACAGTTATTCCCAAATCCTACTGCTCACCGTGGAGAGAGGCGCTGGGAAACAACGAGGAGCTCCTGGCCTCCCTGAACGCACAACTACCTCAACCACAGCCGCTCCAGACTGTTAACTACAGGTGCTTCAACAGGTGAGGGAGTACACACACCACACCGGACCAAATTAAGACAGCTTATAAACAGTAAAGCCCTTTAATATGGAGTTGCTCCACAAGATTTTGGAGTTCTGTGGGAATTTGTGCTTGTTCTGTAGAGCTTTTGTAAGGTCAGGCACTGATGTTGGTCGAGAAGGCCTGGCTCACAATCTCTGTTCCAGTTCATCCCAAAGGTGTTGGATGGGGTTGAGGTCAGGACTCTGTGCGGCCACTCAAGTTCTTCCACACTGAACTCATCCAGCCTTGTCTTTATGGAGCTTTGTGCACTGGGGCACAGTCATGCTGGAGTAGAAAAGGTTCTTCCCCAAACTGTGTCCACAAGCATGGTGTTGTCCAAAATGTCTTGGTCTGCTGAAGCATTAAGATTGCCTTTCACCTAGACCAAACCCTGAATAAGTGTCCCAAAACATTTGTCCATCGAGTGTATCTACAAGGCCTGCATATTCATTTGAGGGAGAAACCCATACATAACTGAATCATTTCAGAATGAAGCTGACAAAACTGACAAGAAGTCGTGTTTAAATGCAGAAAAACAACAGCAACAGGTGGATCCCTCGTCTGCCATATTCCTGAAACCATAAAACCCTAAAACAGAATTTATGAGGGTTGATTGACATCTGCAAGGATAAGAACAAGAGTCCAGAGGGATACAAGCCACACAGGCATCAGACTCCTACAAGAGTCCAAAAAATACATCGCATTTTGCCGCCATCCATGTAGGGCTGAAGAATCCGAAGTCTGTGAGAAGAAGCTCCTAAAATAACCGTTTCCTCAGAGCAGGCTGATAGTGAGTGCTCCAAGGTTTATTCTCTGCAGTAACAAAAGCTGAAGGCAGATGGTGCTAAGAGAGGTGACAACAGGGTTCAGCTGAAGGTTTCACCACACCACCTCATCATCTACAGTGATTATCTGTTCTAAACGGGCCCATCGGGGAGGGGCAGCACTATCAAATTATCATCTCCAATTATTTGTGGAGCTGGAACTGGCCCCCGTGTCATTTGTGCCGTGTTTCCACGGTGTCTTCCCATATGAAATCATATCCTGGCTTTGGCATCAAGGTCGTCCGAAGTGGATATAGTGACGAAGGACCTATTTAAACTCGAAATAAGAAAGAAGAACTGCCAACCCCCCACCCTTGTGCCTTTCACAGCCTCCAGACTGATTGCGCACAGAAAGGCATCAGGTGTCTCTGAACTGAAATTGCATCACTGCTTTGATTTAGTGTTGAGTTGGGAGGGGGGCGGTCAGGGTTGAGGTAATGATTCCGCATAATGTCTGTGGAGGCTTTTTTCTCGGTGTACTCCAGAGCGCCAGGCTCAAGAATAAGCTCTGTTGTGTCGCTATGTTCACTGAATACAAGGAGTACTGAAAGTTCTGAATATGAGGAGTTCCATTTCAAGAGGTTTGATAAGAAAAAGAGCTTACACACATTTTTCTAGCAAGTGTATCAAAATACTGCAGTGAAATTTCTGTTATGTGTACCTGAAGCCCACTTTCATTTGGTATTTTCTTTTGTGTTTGAAATTTTAGCATAACACAATGGTTTAGCAGTCAGAATGGAGAAGCTTGCTGGTGGGATTGTCATTACAAAGGTGATGATGGGAACCAGGGGTGTGATTTATACAATGCAAATAAAACCATTTGATATCCAAAATGACCGTTTCTATATATAATGGTGGAACCAGTAGTAGTACTTCAAGGAAAAAAAAAAACACTTTGGGTGCTATTTTGCTTTAAAATACCTACATGTAGTATGTCTCCACCATGAAGTGTTTTAAAATCAACTAAAGAAAAAATAGGAAAAAATGTTAACTTAAAACAGTGTTTCAAGCATGAGGCAGTGTATTTGTAACCATTTTGTGGAACATCTTTCTGTAACGACAAACTCTTCAGACATCTAGTTCCTCTTGAGTAGGGGTGTCAAACTCCGGTTTGCACAGTTTGATGGTTCTCTTCTTCAAACACGTTCACCAAACCTGACAATTAACTGGTGAGGTGAACCAGGTGTTTCTGAGCAGGGACATCACCAAAACGTGCTGGACCACGATCCTCTAGGACTGGAGTTCCACACCCCTGCTCTAGAGTGATGCACTTCATCAAACCATTCTGAATGTTGTTTACATTTGCTGGAATTCCCCTTTAGTGTTCAAAACAAGTGATCTTTTGTAAAAAAAAAAATATATATATATATATATAATATATTTAGCAAAATTATTGGTACAAATGTTTGTTAGGCAGTTTCACATTACTTGAAAGAATAAGACTCTCTCTTCCCTCTCAGAGTTGCAATGCCATTTGGGGGTCCCATGCACAGTAAGAGAGTGATCCCCATCATCGGCTTCGAGGCGCTGGAGTCCCAGAGATTGCCCGGAATGGCACCGGACAGGATGTCCAGCAGACGCAACTTCAACAGAGCACCTCGAGGATGGGGTTCTGGATACATACCCGAATCTAACGAACTCTGAGCCCACCAGGGACACAAGCCCATGAGAATGGCCGAGAGACCGTAGGGCTGACCTGTTGAGCTGTCTCATGATCATGGACAATCCCTCTGGGTTTGCTGGTGCAGGTGGCCAAGCCGGGGTGGTCAACGTTCTCCCAAAAACACTATTGTCATTGCTAAGCAGTAATGAGGCTAGAACTGGAATTAAAGTTTGACTTATCGACTCAAGAACCAAGTACAGAATTAGTCGAAATGCATTTATGCAGACAGCTTGGGTAAGCTTGAGAAAGTTAGATCTTCAAGGGTAACGTTGGCCACCCCTGCTTCAGGCTTAAAGGTGAAGTAGCTTGGTTGAAAATGAAACAATTTTACCCTTATTTCACAGGCATATTTGGTGTCCAATATTATGCATGTAGCCATGAGGCTGACACAGCTAACAGGTGCTGGAGGCTTATAGTCCATTAATTTCCATCAATCAAACCACAGGCCTAAATTATTACCCATTCAAATCGAAGCATGTGGTATCAGTAATCTTAAACAAACTTGCTTATGCAGTTTTTGACACTGGATGGTATACTGTTGTCTATACAAATGTACAAAAGTATGGACATCTTGTGCAAAATGTGTCTCAGACTTACAAACAGGTCTAAAAATACCCTTGGACTAAAAAACTGCCAGAACCAGCGGTGGACGCCCATGCAGCAGAAGAAAACTGTGTACGTGTATTTATTCTTTCAATCTACTTCAAGTCAAATTTAGTTGTGTTTAGAATTGTAAACAGTTTGCTCAGCACTTACAACACTTATAGAATGTAGCACAAAAATAGAAAATATCCTGACAGTCACTTATGGCATTATGGCACATTTTAATGACACATGATACCAGTTCAATGTCCACAAGAGATGCCAGACAATTTTTTTTCTTAATAAAAGTCAGGTCCTTTTTGTCTGTGTTTATCGCAAACCAACCTAAAAAACATCAGTAATGGTGAGAAGGAAACGGGGAGAGAAAATAAAAAATAAAAAAAACACGAGTTAAAGCCCGAGCTGTTTGTCAAGAGCAGCCTACACGTAAGAACAGCAATGGCAACAGATTTCCTCCAAAAACACACTCGCTTCACACTTGAGATCACAGTTGATTTGTGAAGAAGATTAAACGCTATTACTGACTGAAAATGTTTCACACAACACAACCATTTCAGGGAGGAGCATGAAACGACACACGAGAGTGTCAGTTATGTTCAAGATTTGCACTGTACAGTTGAGTGTTTTCTGTTAAGCCAATCAGGTCATTTCCAAATGTTCCGCGGTGCCAACTGCATTCACATTGGGGGCATCACAGTTAAAAGTTATCAGTAACAATACATTAACATGGAAATTATGGGCCAGTGCCGAGATCTGATACTTTCCCTAATACACATACCAGGCAATGGCAATCGAAAGTGTCATGAAATGTAGAAACTGGGCCGACAATGACCTGAAATGGCTTTACTGAAAAATAACACAGTAAAGTTACAAATGCAGCTAAATGAATGAATTCCAGGCATTTCATTAGAGTAGTTGAGAGCTGGCTACGAATTCTGTATACAACTAGCATTTCAAATATTAGTTTGAAATCTCAGTCAAATCTAACCATCCAGTGCTAAAGATTCAATTAGATCTGCTGAAACTGATCTGCTGAAACTGATCTGCTGAAACTGATCTGCTGAAACTGATCTGCTGAAAAACAGTCCCCGATTACTTTGGGACTGTTTTTCCACTTGCTTTTGTTCTTGATAGTTCAAAGGACAAAAACAAAGTGTTCAGTTCTTTATTCAAGTTTCATTAAATTGCATTCATTATGTACGCAAAAGGGGCAGTTTAATATTAACGGACCCTTTTGCGTATAAATGTAAGTATTTATAGGGACCCATTTGGTCCATATAAACCAAGTGGATCAGGTTTACACGGTTAACTTTTGTCTCTGGAAAAATGTGCAGTTAACAAAACTCGACAACGGATTTACTCCAGTTACTCTTACCGCTGGTGAGAATGAAGGGTCAGTGCAATTGTAATTAGGAGCTACCAAAGTAAAGCCACCTCATCCACAAGAAATAAAGCTTAGAAGAACTGAGCCATTGCGTTCATGATGTTATATCAAAGATTAAGCATTCACAGTAAGAGCAGCTTAACAGTTCTACGCTCTCAGCTGGTGCACTCCGAACACTCCTAACCCACAACAAATTTGCTCAAAATCTAGGAAAGGCTGAGGCTCTAGTCTCCATGGCGTGTAGCAGCATGAGCGCCCATTCTCTGGGGGTCCTGGGACGGGTAGTGGATGTGCCCTGGAGGTCTCAAGCCCATAGGGGGAGGCGGAGGAGGGCCCATAGGGTGGAACACTGGTGGCCCGAAACCTAAAGTAACACACAAACAGACACACCAGCACTTCAGTATGTAAGAGATAATTGCAGAATTCCTTCAAGAACCACACAGACTAACAACGAATGCATTCTAATGAACCATTTCTCACCCAGGTGCTATCAAAAGAATCACATACTTGAAAACTAAATCCCTGTTTTTAGACATTGATGTAGTACATAAACATTGTCAAAAGTTACAATACATAATTACCGCCCCATTTATTTGGTTGATATATACATATCAGCAACAGTTTGAGGAACATAACAAGGAGTTCAAGATGTTGATTTGACCATCAAATTCTTAAATCTGACTGAGCATTTGTGGAATGTGCTGGACAACTAGTCTGACCAATGGAGGCCCCACCTCGCAACTTACAGGACTTTGTGGTGATCTTGGTGCCAGACACCACATTCAAAGGTCTAGTGGAATCCATGCCTAGCCAGGTGGTTTTAATGTTGTTGCTGATCACTGTATGTGAATTTAGCTGCAAAAGTAGCCCACTTTAAAATAATTTTGTGATGGCACAAAAACAAACAATTCCACCAATCTACATTCAGCAGCTCCACCTACACATGATAAAGTTATCATGAGTGTTTCAGCATAGAATGCATTTTTTGAATGAGGCACGCAATCTGAACAGAACTCACTTACATACATGAGTTTTAATGAAACAGAAAAAGATCATGAAGAAACTAGTAACTGTAAGTGGACCTCAGAGATAAAAAATGAAATGCAAGAAGAAGAAAAAAAAAAAAAAAAGTAAAACATATGCCCTTTAATCAAACTGCTCTGGCACTAGCTGTGCACTGTTGTCTAGCATTTACGTTTATGAGCTTTTACCACTACTAATAAAATAGCTGAATGAACCACTTTGTGTATTGTCTAATCTTCCTTATGCTCATGAATGCCTATGGAAATTTGGCTGCTGTGTCATCTGATATTCATACCGCAGTGAAACAGAAGGTCATGGATGACCACTTAAAGCTCTCTAAACACTGAAGGTAAAAAAAGGTAAAAAAAAAAAAAAAGAGAACATGCTTCAGTTACATTGTGTTTATAGGAATTACAGAGAAGCCGGTGATTGTGATTTTGTTAAAATATTTGTTCTTAGACTAAATTAAAAGTCAGACCT
This sequence comes from Bryconaethiops microstoma, assembly GCA_037577275.1. Taxonomy (NCBI): domain Eukaryota; kingdom Metazoa; phylum Chordata; class Actinopteri; order Characiformes; family Alestidae; genus Bryconaethiops; species Bryconaethiops microstoma. Next base: position 1,863,058 of record JBBJLS010000128.1, read on the forward strand.
CCTACCTCTATTTTTCACTGTGAGACTGAGCTAACAAATTAAAAACGGTATGATGAAGGTGAATGGAGGTGAAATTTTACAATGATATCTATAACAGCTTCATTTAACTGCCAAATGCACACTCAGGGATATTTATTGCATCTGTAGCTATATGACAATGTCGTGAACTGAAACATGCAGCACCCGATTCAGTTCCGGTAATTCTTGGTGTATGTATAGTGCTGCATACCCGGTGGGGGTGGGTTGGGCAGGCCAGGGGGAGGGGGGAGGCTGAGGTTCAACACTGCAGGAGAGTTGCTGGGGTCCAGGTTAAAGTAGTTTGCAGGAGTCTCGTCTTCTAAAGCTGGGGGCAGCGGTAGAGCTGAACACACACAAAATAAGCAAACAGAATAGTGTCAACTGTATATTAGGATACAACAACCATTATATCTCACAACATCTCTTTAAGCGCTTTATATACAAAAATCACTTCTTGAAGATATAGAATTACCATATAAGAGCAGTTGTCTGTGTTTTACAGTGAAATGAGTAGTTATAATTTGACAGTTTTTACATTAGTTTTGCCACCACAAAACAGGAGGTTACTCACATAATTCTACTGGAGTACATTTCATTTTTGACCAAATAAAATAGACATGCCATAATGTAATTGCTTATTGGAATTTTTCGCTTCCAGATATTAATAATGCTATAAGAGACAGACAGACATACCTGCAGGCAGACCAGGCACAGGCTCCAGTCGGGTGCCCATCTCACTGTAACCATCTTTAGCCTCCTTGCCTTTGGCAGCCTGGGAGCGGCCCCACTTGACAGTGAGCCTGCGGCCGCTTATAATGAGCTTGTTGAAGGATTTCTCAGCAGCAAGCTCAGCTGCCTGCCGTGTAGCAAACTGAATAAAGGCACATTGCTGCCTCTGCACTAACGTAATGGTACGGATCTCTCCAAACTGGTAAAAATGGCTCCTGCAGGAATAAAGGACAGTAAGAGAATGTAAGACTGATTCCATAAATACACTGTTATTGCTGTTCTTTTACCACAATGAACTTAAGGTTTAAAACAGCACAATGAACAGTTTACTAGCTTTCTGAGTGTATCATGTGTCATAAGCAGCTCCTAAAACAAAATTATTGCTTAATTTTCATAAAGCAACTCAATGTAACCTTTGTACTGGCAGCAGCACCAACATTACTAATAAATAAATTACATTTATATAGCATTTTTCAATAACTTGAGATTAACTACAACACAGCCGTTTCGTTATTGGTCACCTGAGCTCGGAGTCCGTGATGGTATCGCCCAGACCCCCTATGTAGAGGGTGGAGATAGTTTTGTCCTCAGGTGGGTCCAGCCTGGGCATGGTGGAGGCTCTCTTCAGCAGTTTATCAGCTACTGGATCATTGATGCCATAGTAACGGTCCTTTATGTTCTGATCTGCCAGTGGATCATCAGGGTCTGTGGGCTTCTCATGCCTGATAAAGACATGAAGAACATGAAACACAGTTAACAGCTAAGAGCCTCCCCCAAAACAGTAGTAGTAGTTTACGTTTAATGCCATATCACCAACAATGGTTATGTCAGGGCAAAAAGGTCTATTAAAGAATATAAATTACTTGAAAACAAGAGACTTAAATAAACAAACAAATAAATAAACAACAATAATAATACATTTTATTTATAGGCGCCTTTCTAGCACAGTCAGAGAAAAGGGAACAGTCCGGTGAATGGAAGATGATGATCTGAGGGTACGAGAGGGAGTGGCAACATGAAGGAGGTCGGACAGATACAGAGGGGCAAGGTTGTGAATGGCCTTGAAGGTTAACAGAAGGATTTTGAATTCAATGAGGAACTTAATGGGGAGCCAGTGGAACTGCTGTAAGGTGGGAGTGACGTGGTGGGAGTGACGTGGTGGTCATATTACAGGACTGACATGATGGAGGTTATTCACCTTTTAATAAGGTGAGGCTAGAATGACCAATATGGCATCTGGTTTGATCATGTCTAGTTTGAAATGAAAACCATTGTCTCTTATCAGCAGCAGGGTTAATTTCATGAAATTTGTTCTTAATACATTCAGGTTGTTACGTATTACAGATATAAGACACAGCGCAGGTTTGAGACCTGAAACAGGGACTTGAAATGTTCTGCATTACGGCCTCTTCCCCAAAACAGCCCTTACCTCCAAATTAAGCTCTTATAAAACTCAGAAAATTGAAGTGAAATGTTTAAATGGAAGTAATAAGTGAGCAGGCTTTGTCTTGGTTAAATCTCAACATTAAGACTAGACATGCATGGTGCATTTATTCCTAAACTATGGTGTCTGAAACAAGATTATACAAGATGAACTGCAACTGAGGGTTTAACTGAATATGGATGATCCCTGTTCCTTTTTAGTCATCGTACTTGTAGCATCCTTTACAATAAACACTACTGCATCTGTTGTGTTTTATATCTATATCCGAGCCAGCTAGAAATGCTAGAAAGTCCATTTAAAAACATACGAGGGGGACATGTTAGTAATGACCCTCGGTTAATGTTTACAACACATTTCTGAAGAGCTTCTAATGATTAGTAATTATATTTAATATCCAAGCTCTATCTGATGCCCCTTTTTATAACTGCAGATTCCATTTCATCTGACGGTAAATGAACCGAACACACAAACGATTTTATAATGTTCTCATTTTATCTTTGCATCAGTGACACACACGGGTGCTTCAGTTAAAAATGAAGAACAGATTTAATAGCCCAGCTAGACTTGTCTTGATGGATTTGATGCCAAGAGTTTCATATCCAGCTCAACATCGCCACCATGTGGTTTACAGCACTTTTTTTTTTTCAGAAAGGAGCAGTTCTCACATCCAGTCAAACCTGACTTGATCCACTCATAATAAAGGCAATTTCATTTTTGATCACAAAACAAAGGTTTATCAACATATTTTAACTATAAGGATAACAACACAATAAATTATTATTATAAATAATAGATGATTAATTTGTATGACTTATTATTAGTAGTAATATATTATTATTATATTATCTTCAACATCAACAACATAAGAGTACTGCGATCTAAAAACATACCAGCATGAAGGGTCTTACCAGATCATCATATTAATACATATAATACCAGATATTACATTAATTCTATTTTATATTAATCTATAGAAAGCACCGTGCATTAAGTCAGGTGAAATAAGTAGTAGAAGAACTTCTAGACCTAAAATTCACTTATAATATAAAGAAATGGACACTTACAGCAGACAGAAGTTGTTGAGGTTCTCCTTTAAATGACTGATTATAACAATCTAGTCAGTAATAGCAAACGTTTAGAAATTTCACATTGCTCGAGGCTCTTACCTGTACGGACACTCCTCTCCTCTCTTACACTCGCCCTTCACCCAGAAGGAGCAGATGTGTGGTCGGTTTCTCTTGTAGTAGGGTGTGGTACGAGCCAGCTTCAGCAGCATGTCGCTGGAGCTGGGAGCTTTGCCCAGCAAACCCACCGGCCGTGTGCCATCCGAGTTCTGGATCTGAGACAGGAACATTAAATAAACAGGACCTTCAGCATTAGGATTAGGAACACAGTGATGTAGATACAGAACACATGTCCATTAATCCTCCTCATGAATAATCTTTGGGGGGGAAAAAAAAAAAAAAAAGACTAAATTACATTTTCCTGAACTAAACAGGAAAGCTGCACTAATCATGTCTGTGATCAAGTGCAGTTTACCTACACTGGTTTGGGATACTTGCAGGTTTGGTTATTCAAGAAACCTGCTATTAACCTAAAATCTTTATTTTGACCCCCTATGTTCAGCGGACTGAGTTAGACATTAAATTATAAACCAACTCACCTCTCTTTCCATGTTCTGCGTGTAATATTCCTTATTCACGTCTGATTTTGGCATGTCATCTTTGACGGACAGTCCAGTATCCCTCACCTGGATGGGAAGGCCTACAAATGGAAGTACAAATGGAAGTCTCATTCTGAAAGTCTCTCAATCGCTATTCACTAAATGGCCAAAAGTATGTGGACATTGGACCATTGCACAAGTGTACTGAACATTCCAAAACCATAGGCATTCCTCGCCCCTTTTGCAGATATAACAACTCTACTCTTACGGAAAGGTTTTCCACAAGATGGTGTGTTTCCCGAGAGAGTACCGAAAGTGTTTTAACTGTAACTCACCGTACTCCAGATCCAGCAGGCAGGTCTGACAAACGTTCTTCATCTTACTGCATGTCTGACACACCTCTGTCTTCTTAAAGCGCATGCGCACCCCCGGACACCAGCGGAAAACGGTGAAGGGCCTCGCACAAATCTGAGAGGAGAGTAGCGCTGCTGTTGTTTTATCAAGCAACATACAGGCAGCAATCTCTAAAACAACCACAGTTCTAAAATATACTGTTTATTTAACAGCTGCTGAAGTCATAGTTGTCTGTAACTAACATGTAAATCCAAAAAAGAATGTAGGACAAAAATCTCAGTTGTAATCACCTTGCACTCTTTGCCATACTTCTCTTTGGTCTAAAAACAAAAAGAACAGGAAAATGTAATTAAACTCACAGTAATCATAGTAAAACAATGATATCTGTGGTAGACCAAAATGTGCACAGGACTGCTCCCTGAAATGAATCCACTCACCATACGAATGTAAGGATTTTCCCCTAAGCATGTTTGGCAGAGGATAGGGAAGTCCTGCAGAAATAAGAACACAAAAGTCAGACCCATAAATAAAAGCAGACTTCACAGAAAATTGCAAACAGCACAGTCTTTACAAGTCTAAAAACATAGATGTTACTTAGAGTTGAGGAAAACACGACTGTCAGCTGCTGCCAAACAAGTTGTCTTCAGTAATGCAATTTTTCACAAAACAAACCCATTGAATCAATTAATTCCTCGCAACATCACAGAAAAGTTTTACACAAAATGGTTAGAGATACGCTGTCTGATGTACAAGATTTGTTTTAGCCCAGAATGTTGTTTTTTTTTTTTTACATAATAGTGCTGCCTGGTAATGATAGTGGAGAGGTGCATGTATACACTGGTGTAATATAAAGTGACTGTGTTGGAAGCATTATGTAATAGGGAGTGCTTGTCTATCAATATGTGCTACATCATATAAAATATAGGCGTTATAATAAAAATACTCATTCTGTTTATAATAAAAATCAAATACATATACAATCAGAGCTATATTTTTATTAAATGTATGAAATTGGAAAAGAAGACATTAAAAAAAAAAAGCAATTTTCAGCAAAGCAGCACACAACTTGGCAGCTCTAATGTTCCTTTCCACAGGCACCAGAATTCAAAAAGACATTTAAATTAAAATGTTACACTATATGGACAAAACTTTTGGGACGCCTGGCCGTTACACCAACAGGGACTTTAATACCATCGCATTCAAACACATAGACTTTAATATGGAGAAAATGCTATAACAGCTTCCACTCTTCTTGGAAGACTTTCCACAAAATTTTGGAGTTTCTGTGGAAATTTGTGCCCATTAATTCTGTAGAGCATTTATGAGATCAGACACTGATGTTGGACGAGAAGGTCTGGCTCACAATCTCTTTTCCAGTTCATACCAAAGCTGCTGGATGGGGTCGAGGTCAGGACTCTGTGTGGACCAGTCAAGTTCTTCTACACAGAACTCATCCAGCCGTGTCTTTATGGAGCTCGCTTTATGGGACACAGTCATGCTGGAATAGAAAAGGTTCTTTCCCAAACTGGGTCCTCAAAATTGGAAGCATGGAGTTGTCCAGAATGTCTTTGTCTGCTGTAGCAATAAGATAACCCTTCACTGGAAGTAAGGGGCCTATCCCAAACCATAGAAAACAATACTTTTTGGCCAGATAATGTGTGTGTCTAGAGACTAAACGTGCCTCCTGTTAGCAAGAGAGCTAAACAACTCGCTATTTTGGACCCAAACCGCCTCGTTTTTCACACAAACAGCGACATTCAGACACAAGAGAAGAGAAAGGTGAGAGAGGAGAAAGTCGTGCTGGTGTAAAAACCTCCTGTAAGACATACCGAGTCCTCCCAGTTCTGTCTGTTGTAGGTGTTTGAGCCCAGAGACGTCGCCATCACTGCAGGAAGAAGGAGAGAGTGGTCTCCCGAACAACAGGGCAAAAGACTGCCTTTCAAAATAAAGGTCTCATTTTGGGGTCTCATTCTTTTATATACATTTCAAAGTCCACGCTATGATCCAGGGGTGTAAGGGTTTTTTTTAAATTAATATTTTAACAAATGTCACTGGGTTATCTACAAAATCTGAGTACCATATACAATATATTTTATGCAAGCCACAGGATTTTTTGGAGTGTGAGTTTTTTTTTATTTTTTTAAAGATTTTAACATTTGTAATTTTTTAATAGATCTGAGTGCCAAATTCAATGGATTTTTCAGCAATCTACGAATTTTAATGTTTGTGAGGGTTTTTAAGAGATTTTAAAGTTTGTCATTGAATTATTAAATAGATCAGATACCAGTTTAATTTCATTTTTAAATTTCAGATTCAGAAAACTTTACTGATCTTTACTGAGACAAGGACAAGAACATAAAATACAAATTCTAAATAAATTCAATAAAATTCCATTAATCCAGATAAGAAGTCCTGTTTTGTCCTCATGCATTTAAAGTGTAATTTATTTTATACTGCACATTTTCTGTCCTCCTGCTGCCATTATTTACACAATTATTTACTGCCCACCTCAATATTTGCATTATTGCACTCTTTAACGAATCTGCTGCTAGAATTCAGTATGTTATAATGTTATAGTCATTCACACTTACTTTTAGGGAGGTCATTACTGAAGCTAGTTGGGAGCACATTTCAGGAATGCTGCTTTGAGACAAAAAAAAACAACCCTGAATTAAATTAAACGTATAGCAAGACAACGGGCACAACACGAACAGTGAATAAAATGTGGGTAAATTTATTTTATGGCAAAACTCTCCAGTAAAGTTCACTTCCATTTTTTCCCCATTCATGAACACATCACTGGTATCGGTCATAAGTCCCCAAAAGTGTGAGCTCAGATTTTGGATGTAAAAATGACCGGCTACTATTTATATGACCCAGAGTATCCACACGTACCATCTAATTACTTAGTGCAGCTACACTGTTCAGCACCCATTGCTTACACATGTGATCAGATGGGCTTGTATAGTTTATAACCTCCATAGAAAAGCAGTGACAAATGTAATTGAATGCTCAGTTCAAAAGTGTTGGAGTTCATCATACCCCACTAGTTAATGCTCGACATTAGGCATAGTGACCTTTGGCTCGGGCCCCACGGTGGTGCAGTGGGTAGCACTGTTGCCTCACTCCTCCAGGGTTGGGGGTCTGAATCTGGGTCCTGGTCTTGTGTGTGTGTGGAGTTTGCATGTTCTCCTGGTGGTGGTGTGGGTTTCCTCCGGGGTCTCCGGGTTTCCCCCACAGTCCAAAGACATGCTGTCAGGCAAACTGGGGATTCTAAATTGATCGTAGAGGGGTGTGTGTGTGTGCCTGTGCACCCTGTGGAGTAGACCCAGAATAGGCTCCGGGTACCAGTGACCCTAGTAAAGAATAAGAGGTTACAGAAAATGAATGAATGACCTTTGGCTCATGTGCAGCTGCAAAAGAGTTAAAGTGGTTCTTGTGAACCAGAACTAAACTTTACAATATCTTGAGCCAGAAAATCTTGAAAAGAAACAGATCTTGTTTTTTGTTTTAAGAACTGATCTATATAAGATACTCTAGTCTTTGAAACCTTTTCTTGTTTTAAAAAAGCTTAACTAGTGAAAAATTCTCCCTATTTTGGCAGATATTTTTGCTTTGATTCTTGCATTATTTATTTTCTTTTTTTAAACAAAGATTTTTTGCAGTGTACCTGACCTCACTAATGCTCTTGTGGATGAATGCAATCAAATCCTGACAGCAATGTTTCAACTTCTCTAATAATAACAACTTGATTTTTGAAGAAAAAGGATGAGCTGGTGTCTACAAACTTTTGGACACTGAACTTGTGTCCTTCTGAAGCAGACAAGAACCGTCATTTAGAACAAGCAGCTCAGAGCAATTTGTACTAAAAGTTGTGGAACTTTGTCCATAGAGAAAACTCCCATTCCCAGGCAGCCTCGTTAGTTTTTTCATGTCAGCCTCTGAAAACGTACTCCAGAAAATCACATTTAATTTTAGTCATGTACATCTTTTTACATGAAGCACATATATACTGCATTGGTTGCTTGCATTTACAAACGGCAAAACAATGAATCTGAATATTTCCCTTTGACTTGATCAAACACCATCACACACACAAATATATATACACATTCATGTCCATTATGTGATGCAAGTGGCACTACACTGCTTAAAGAACAATCAGAGCTTCACAAAAGCCTTCATATCAAAACGTCCACATATGTGAATACAGTGGAGCTTTGTTGTCAGACGGATAGTGTTTTACAGACTGTACCGGTTCATAATAGACTTTGTATCATATTTCCATACTGCGTCTTGGAGTGCGCCTGATAACACAGTACTAAGTACACTCTAGGAACTCAATCAAACAAAGGTGAAAGAGCCTGAAGCATCAGTGTTTCTAGCTGCACTCAAACTTTGATCGAAAACAGTTCCTCGCACCAGTCAAATACAAAGCATGTGTAAAAGCCAGTTTCATCACTGTACCTTTACAGCGCTGTGCAATACTACAACCATTTAAACAGCAAATCAATGATGTCTGGACATGGCTGTATGAATGCAAGCTACTTGAAACGGAGCAGCAAAGGACATAAAATAATTACAAACTTAATATAAATATTTTATGAACACATGGACATGTACGTGCATACTGCAAAAATACAGCACAATGCATAATGCTTGCCTGAGTACCTACAGCCTGATAGTTCCTACCGACTGGACTGGAGTAGAAGAAAGTGAAATAAACAGAGCCCTGAAAACACCATCAGGCTTTAAGATCTATTAGGTCTATTATATAGCCAACACTTACTACACCCAAGATACAAGGCCTGTGCTAGTAGTAGTGGCCATTCTTCTTTATACGCTACCTATACAGCTTAAAAGGAGTGAAAATAACTGGAAAATACATCCTGACAAGCAAAAACATCTTAAATTTAAGCAGTACACGAGATGAGTGTTACACCATTATGAAAAACCCATACTGGAAGATTATTGTATGTCCTTCAAGCGCTATCTTTTGAAACAAGGCCAATAATCTGCCAGTGCAAAATATTATTACTTACAATCAGTTAAAAAAAAAAAAATGCCTACAAACGATGAATAAATTTACAATCTTATGATTTCATTATGAGCAATTAGATTTATTGCCCCCATTTAAGATGTTGAACTTGTCACGATCTAACTTTCCGCAGTAAAAAAAATTCTCGGCAATAATGGCGTGAACGTCAGAACCTCTGAGGCAGAAGGTAAGTGATTACACTGGTGAAGTTTAGCAATCAAACATCTTTTGCAATTATTAAAATTTAAAAAAAAAAAAAAAAAAAAACCCTTCTCAAATAAAGCCAAAGACACTGCAGGAGTCCCAGGCCAGTGTCAGAGAACATATTTATAAAAGGTCTCCCACTACCCATCTATCGCACCAAACTGAGGCCGCCGAGGCTCAAACATCAAGTCGACCGTGAGGTATGGTGTTCTGGAGGGTAACTGTTGAGACGATGGCTTTCTCCTTCTTCATCCAATATTCTTTTCTTTTGTACAGGTGAAAGGCAGTGGACGAGTTGTGCCTGGTTTCTTGTTAAGATGGCTCTTTGAAGGGAAGACGTCACTCAAGTTTAAACGACGAATGAATCTCATCTGCATGATGCTAAATTTCTCCCTATTGGCTTCCTCATCATTGGGATTCCTTTAAAACTCCTACAGGACCAGTTTCACATCTGAATTTTGGAATAGAGCTTGTCCAGCTGCTGCCTGAAGTGGTTTCTGAGGTCGACGCGCTTGGCTTTGAGGGTTGGAGTAAGGAGGCCGTTCTGGACGGAGAACAGTTCTGAGTGCAGAGCGATGTCCTTCACCTACAGCACAGAGGGCCAGAAAGATTATCACCAGAATGTTCTCTGTTCATGCCTGGGTTACACTTTGATGAGTAGAATAAGTCACGGGTATTTTATTCATAGCGTGATGCACTCTGATCCACCGAGGGCCAGAGACTATAGAACATTTTAGCCTGGTCTATCACGGTTTTTTTTTGTTTTTGTTTTTTTTAGATTTTTGGATAATCTGCACCTACTTATATTGTATGTCATATTGTTTAGTTCACTGTTCACTGTGTCTTTACATATTGTTGTTTTATTCTGTCATGCTTGAAAGACACCATCGACCGGAATCAAATTCCTTGTATGTGCTCGCTCACATACTTGGGCAGTAAACGTGATTCTGATTCTGATGACACCAAATTCTCTAAAAAAATAAAATAAAATCAAACCTCAACAGAAACACATTTGATACAACTTTAACAAAGGCTTAGCGCCGTCTACACTACACACCATCATTTGTCACATATTACTAAAAGCTTGTTTCTTGTATCTTAATAGAATCTTTTTTTTTTATTATTATTAATAGCAACATTCACACAAAGTGCATGTTACTTGAGATGTTACTGGGTAATGCAGTGCTGAGGCCTCTTAAAAGCATTTTTTTTTTTCAAAATCAGCATGTTTTTTTTTAATCAAATTCTGAAGGATTTTAGAGAATTTCCCACCTGCTCAAAAGACTTCAGTCCACCTTCTTTGCCCAGTTTAACAATTTCCTCCAAAATGGCATCTTTCACTGCCTGCAATTCAAGACATAAAGCACATAATTTTCACTTTTCCATTCTCAGGCAGGTCTTACTGTAAATGTCCAGACACATTTAACCCTACAACTAAAAATGATTCTCAGTAAAAAAATTAAAAATAAAAAATTGTGATTTTTTAATAAATATTTACTTAGTAAAGAATATTTGTAATTCTCAGTAACTCAGTAAAGTGTAACTTATTTTAATCTATGTCTGAAAACTGCAGAAATCTGAATCAGATATACGGCACTGATGTGCAAGATGTTTCATTACCGTGCTCTTGCAGAGCTCCTCGTAAGGGCCCTTAAAGCCTTTTTTACTGGCCCAGTCAGGCAGGAAATCAGGGTCGGGCACGATGATGGCCACTAGGCAGGCCTGTTTCAGAGAACAAACAGGTCAGTGCTCTGCTACAGTTAATACGGATTAAAAATAATGAAGCCAAAATGTCTCCACCACAAAAAATGTAAAAATTTTTTGTCTTCAGACAGAATGGTGTTATTTGGATAAGGGTCCATTCATCCATTCATCAATATTAACATTAGCATTTTAAAGCCGTACAAACTGATCAGACCAGAACTTTTATCTTACAAAAATTGTTTCTTCTAGACTTTTAGCAAAGCATGTTACAAGATACTGCTATTCCTAAGAAAAAGAAAAAAAACAAAAAGCAGTGTATTTTGTTTATTTTGGAATATCCTAACTGTATATTTCATTCTCATAAAATAACACTCTCATAAAATAACACTCCGTCTCACCTGTAAGCTGTCCCCGTGAACAAAAGCCTGCACCACAGCTTCACTCCTGATGTAGATGTTCTCAATTTTCTCCGGGGCGATGTACTCTCCTTGAGCCAGCTTGAAGATGTGCTTCTTACGGTCCACGATCTTCAGAGTGCCGTTCTGTTAGCAGGCAATAAAAGACAGACTTAAGTTCATCTGAAAGAATGTGTGATGAGATCAGCTGACCAGCTAGATTTGTAGGTTTCAATGCACACAAGGCAAAGTGTCCCACCAACGCATTTCATAATTAGCCTAGCCATGGTGTTTCTGCATTTTCTTATTCAGACTGCATGCAACTTAGAAAAGCACGCCACTAAACATGTCTAATGTAATCTAAACTACAATCAAGGATGGTCCTAAATAGTATAGCTTTATGCATAAAGTTTGGTTGCCTCTGATCAAATTACACCTTTTTAAACACGAGTGAAAAGAAGCACACATAATTTATGGTGAACTGCACATAAATATAACAATGAAAAATGTGTCATTTTCTTCATACTTAGTTCATTCTTTTTGTGTCGAGTTTAAGACATTGAAAAAATAAAATATAAAATATGCCCTAACTTTTGTACAGACCACAATTTCTACTTTCTCCCCTCCAATACATTACATTCAACAAACAAACAGTGAGTTCTCTGTGGAGGATTTAACTTAGAAAATCAGCAAAACATTACATTTGACCTGGGTGCTCTAATGTTTTATATTGTAAATGAAATACGAGCTGAGAGACTGATGAACTCATGATAACTTGTTCACAATATTCGCATATTATAAGAGGTTAACAGAGCAGTTAATTCAAGAGGAGAGTGTAAATAAACCTCAAACATATTAAATGGAAAAACTCACAGGCAGCCACCTGCCGATGTCTCCTGTATGTACCCAGCCGTCCTCGTCGATGGCCTCCTTGGTTTTCTCTGGGTCTTTCAGATATCCCAGAAACACACTGGGCCCCTTCGCACACACCTGTCACAACACACACACAGGGGATAGTGGTCAAAAGAGGAAAAACGAAGACGACACTGGGTATTTTAAACTTTACATTTAGGGCCAGTCTGACTAAACTGTTGGGCTTTTGGTGAATTGCCATTAGAAACTTTTGAGTCTAGACTCTACAGTTTAATCTGAGAATGGGACACTGGCCCTTAGCTTGACTGATACACTCACCTCTCCTTCTCCATTCACAGCCAAGTAGTTCATCTCAGCAACGTCCACCAGCTTTATGTAGTTACAGGGCAGAGGAGGTCCAACATGACCTAAACAACATCATTCCATTGCATTAAAAAGCGTAATTTTACTCATTTATTCCGTTAATGTGTACAACTTGACTCAACAAACCAAATGAAGTGAAGTGAAAGTGACCATTCTGTCATATGTGAACACACCACAGCACACAGTGTGAACAACAAGAAATTCTTCCACTGTATTTAACCCATTCACCAAGTGAAGCAGGGGGCAGCCAGGAACACGGCGCCCGGGGAGCAGTGTGTGGGGACGGTACCTTGCTCAGGGAACCTCAGAGGTCCTTAGACCACCCTAAACACGAGGCCACCAGTTGCCCCAAATGCACATTAGAATGAGTGTGTGTGTGGGTGTGTGTGTGTTTGTTTTACCTGCAGTCCAGTCTCCTGACAAGGTCACACAGCAGCCAGCTGTGCACTCAGTTTGTCCATAACCTTCATAAAACTGAACAGAAATGAGACAGTCTTATTATGCTGCCATAAATAAAAAGAACAATCAACTGCATGGAAAAGTAACACAGACAACATGTGTAAGCATGTTTACTTTAAGGGAATCAGACTACGAATCCCTTTTATTTTTCACTATGCTTCACATGCTCACTTGTTTTTTGCTTCTTGTAAATAAAATGAGCCAGATCTTTTACAGAACAGTGCTGGAATGGGGCATATCTGGACAGCACTCAGAAAAGCACTCCAGGTGCCAGTATTCGAATATTAAATAACAATTTGGGTATTTGATACACTGCAGTGCAGAACGTCAGGAAGAAAATGTACAGGCCAATGAGGGTGTAAAACTCAGTTTAGTTTTAATGGCACCGTAAAGTAGTGATGGGAAAAATATAACATCACAATGATTTCATTCTTCTGAGGTTTCATATGTTTCATGAGGAGGATGTGAATAAGAACCAGTAGTGCCACATATTAAGCTGTGTAGAAGACAAACCATCATCATTTACTGCTGCTTTGGTTAGGTAATGTCAGCATTAGCTCATCTGCTGTTATTCAAACACAGTAATCAAAAGTGTCCTTTGGTCGTTTGTGAATATGTATGATGTTTACAAATGTACTTTGAGAGATTGGTTTTTGCTTGTCTACACCAGCGCACAAGTTTATGGGTATGTGTTACACATTAATATCAGGAGAAATACCCTTTTTTTTTTTTTATTTCCATACCATTAGCCAAATGAACACAAACTGTTCATTAACTCAACAAACATCAAAACTAGTCCCAAAACTAACCCGAACCAATAGAAGCTACACAAAACTATATATA
>JBBJLS010000128.1:1877244-1897953 GCA_037577275.1 Bryconaethiops microstoma
GAGGAGAGACTGAGTGTGTTGGGAGGAGGATGCTGAGGAGAGACTGAGTGTGTTGGGAGGAGGATGCTGAGGATGGAGCTGCAGGGAGGAGGAGAAGTGGAAGGTCTAGTAGGGGGGTTATGGATGTGGTGAGGAAGGACAGGCAGGCAGTTGGTATGAGAGAGGAAGATGAGGAGGAGAGAAGGCTGCATACTGTTTCATTTGGTGACTGGGTTAAATGGTGTGTTCACGTATGGCAGAATGGTCACTTCACACTTCCACTACAGCATCCATGAGAACACATTATATGAAAAATGACCTCAAATACTTAGTACTATAAATAAAAATGCCTAGTACTTATCCCCAGGCTGTCAGGTTCTGCAACACTATAACCTGCTATGCAGAACTTCTATTCAAGCACAGCCACTTTATATAAAGAACTGGTTTCCATACACCACTGACCTTTAAGTACACATAGTGCACTTTGTCATGCTATAAAAAGAATCCACATCTATCTCTGTAACTTATCATTATTATTTATACTGTTAGAAATGTACCATATTTCGGATTATATACTTCTATTAACTGGGTATTCAGGCTGCTACTCAGGTTCATGGTGACACTCAGATCTTAAACGGTATTACACATTTAATACATGTTACACAGTGCTGCCCATGTGCTCAGAACATGTTTGGACATCAGTATTGTCTTTGAGTATAATGCCAGTTTAATTTACTGGCAAATTGGCTCCTTACATTTTGTATTGCACTGTCCTGTATGTCTTAACCCAGTCTTGCTTTGTTATTTGCACTATGTATATGAGCACACTGTGGACCCTAAGCTTCGCTATTTAGTCTCTCTGTGTACATGTATATGGCCGAGATGACTTTGACATTTACTTATTTTTGAAGTCATTATGAAAGTGGGTCACTCTGGGATATCTGCTGTGATCTAGTCCTACAGGACGTGTTGCGTTGCAGGACACTGGATTAGAGCATGCATGAGAAAGAACTACATATATAAATATGCCGCATACAAATAATAAACCAACGTTTCCTTCACTTGCTGTTGATACCAGCAGGTTACCACGTGCAGCTTCTAGGCAGAGTAGAGTGACCTCTAACGGTGACTGGTGGTATTACAACACAGACACCACGTGTATGGTCACAATTTTTGTCTACTCACATGAGGTTTTATACCCATCAGTAACAACATTAAAACCTTTCTAATGTTATGAAGGCCGCTTTCATGCTGCCAAACACCTCTGATGGACTCAACAAGAGCTCTGAAGGCGTGCTGTGGTATCTGCATCAAGATCATTTAAGGCCTGTGTGTTGTGAGGTGGGGCCTCCATGGAGTGGTCTAGTCTGTCCAGCACATCCTACAGATGCTCACGCAGATTGAGATATGAGGAATGTGGAGGTCAAGTCAACACCTTGAACTGCTTGTTATGATCCTCAGTGTCTACAGGGTGGCCTGATGGACTGTCCTACTGAAAGAAGGTGACTGTCATTAAGGAGTACTGTTGCCATTAAGGGATGTACTTGGTCCGCAATGTTCAACAGAACATTCACATGATTGCCAGGTCCCAGTATTTCCCTCCAAAACACTGGCCAGAGCATCACCCAGGTGAGTGACCACATGCACAAAACGGTATTTGCAGCCATTAAGGCGAGACCATAGGCAAAGAGAGTAGTTTTAAAAAGAGGTAGCACATTGAGTCTTTGCCTGCAAATTACTGACATTTTTACAAATATTTTTGTACTAGAGAGTTTATGAAAACTTAAGTATGCAAACAAGACTTAAAAATGGCCAAATATGTGCTTTGTTACAAGTCAGAAACCTGTCCTTTGTCTGTTGTGAAGACACACCAAGAGAAAGGATTTTATAGAACAGATTCATGAAATCTTACTCTTAGTTTCAGGTAGTTTCTCTAATGTGCAATATTACTTCAAGTGCAATTTTTGGGGTGGAATATTGAATTACTGGGTGAAATCGCAATGAATAAAGGTGCAATTTTCTGGTGCATTACTACTGTTTTTGTCAATGCCTGCCACTCCATCATGTACCTGTGTGTGTGTGTGTGTGTGTGTGTATGTGTATATATATATCCACAGTGTTCTTACATATATTTATATATCCACTTTGTACATATAAACAAACATATACTCATTGTGCACATACATACACATACTTATCTAAGTTTACATATACATATATATTTATATATAAATTTTATACTTTACCTTTGGTATAGTTTTTATTATATTCTATTGTTATTTTTGCTACTAGAAAAAACTTTAGTATAAATGCAGCTATGAACAATATATTGGAAAACCCTCAGAAAAATCCCTCAGAATTTGGTAAGGCATTATGTGAAAAATGAAGATGGAGGTGTTCTAGAATCTAAGATTTTTGGTTCTGGGATTTCAAAAAGCTGCTTTCGAGACATTAGGAATGGGCTGCAGAACTGCAGCGAGATCTCAGAGAACCGTTTGTGTTAATGTTATCATCAGTGCAAAAGAAACTGATTAGATTCGACAGGAAATGAGCTTTTCAGAGATAACAGCAGACCTGGACTGTGTGTAGAATAGGGAGAGCTTAGCCTTCATTAAAACAGCTACATATCAGAAAATACAATTAAAGGTGAGTGGATATGAATTGACTAAACATGCTGAAATAAACATATTTGCATTTTTAACACATGTTAGGAATGCAATTTAAAAAAAAAAACTGAAAAATGAATGGCAGGATCAAAATAAGAATTTCCACCTGAAACAGTGTGTAAGAGATGTCATGTGATGTTTTCCTGTGTACTATAAACATGCCCCTAAACAGGTGTCCTGTCATGCACACACACACACACACACACACACACAATGTAATCAAACGTGTCATGTTATTTTATTGTCTTAAAAAGTTACACGATCCCCAAGGGGAGGGGAAATCATATACACTAAACATTTAACACCACGACTACACAAGTAGGGACTTTTTAATATTACAGACTTTACAAAAAAAATCCCCCTTTTAAGTTATTATACTCAGTATGACGGATAAACATCTCTTACAGATTGACGAAATGTCACAATGAGGAACGATGTCGTTGAGAACTCTAAGAAAGTCATCATGATAAGGGAAGACATTTCATGGACTATCCGCATTTCATATGAAATATGTTCAATATAAACACAACATCCGTTCTGGATGATTGGTACGTTCGTCCGTCCGTCCTGTTTCTCGTCTACAGCCATTATAGATCAGGCATTTAGTGCAAACATTTGAAATCAAGGCAGCCCTGGCTGCAATTCTCTAGGTCGTCTCCAGAAAGTTTTCTCTTGCAGTCCTCCTGATGGTGCGTTAGGAAGCAGAACGTATGGTGGGAATTTCCATCCTCCTGCGATAAGATGGTGAATGTGCTGGGACCAAATAAACAGAGAAGGGAAATGTTTGACAAGAAGAAAACCTCTGCCCTTTCAGGTGGTCTCGGCCTATAAAGGGTTAACAGGTGATAATGTGTTGAACTACAGTACTGCAGGGATTTGAATGGTCAAATAATAATAATAATAATAATACTAAAAAACAGCTAAATACAGCTATGCAAATGTCATTCAGGTGTTTATGTGAATCCACAGCCAGGTGATTTTCTGAAGTCTGTCTTCACTGATCGCTGTGAGAACAAAAGGAAATTCTGAGCAATTGTATGTTTTGAACAGGATGGAGAAAGACAGCACCTTCACCATCCGTTGCGGCGAAGAAAGCGTCCGCAGCACATTCATAGTTTGCAAAGCTGATAACAGTGTGTTTGACTGCCTTGGAAAAAAAAAATACCACTTGCGTCACCTTCAACTACTCTACAAATGGTGGAGGTAGTAGCGTGTATTTTCGGTCATGTCCACTATTCGAGAGAGCACCTGCTAAAATAGAAAATGTCTAGGAAATTTTCTTGTGAGAGAAAAATAAATAAATAACGCAGTCTGTTTTTAGGAGAAACAGTAATAGCACCTGTTATATCAAAACTGTGACGCTGCCTTAACATTTCCGCTAGCATTAGCAATGGTCGTGTTTGTTTAACGCAGTAATTAATCATATTGGTGGGACAAACACTCCGTTTATGGTGACGACTTTCCCCAGCTACAAACTCAGCGCAGGGAGGCTCGAGTAAACGTCCAGCGTTGTGCTAAAACATCTCATTCTAAGCAAGATGGAAGTGTTCTGATCATTTTGGATTGCGAAGGATGCTAGGAGACTTGGCCATGATTGAAGGTACCCGTGAAAATGGGGTGGGGGACTGCAAACAAAACGGTTGAAAATCTCAGGAGGATCGGGTCCATTTTTGTGAGCAGAAGGGTGAGTGGAACAATGCAGTCTAACTCGAATTGACCTGAGAGTAGAAAACCAACACAGAACACAGCAGAATGAGTTGTCAGAGGCAAAATCAGCAGGTTAAGGAGACCCGTAGTGGATACATTAGGCTTTTTAAGGACACCTAGACAGGATTCCTCGGACTGACGATGTCATTTGGATCACGACAGCAGTTTCATACCATGGATGATGTCCCGTCTTTATGAAGTGACTCGCGTGTCTTCTGTTGTTTTAATTACAAACGCCAAAAAGTAGAAGGTACCTACAGTAACTGGTGACAAACGTGTTTCTGATTCGTCTTTGCACTGCTTCAGAGCGTCCCGTCTATAAGGACCATAGCAGCCTAGGTGCTGCAGCAGTAAAGCAATAGTTCGGCCAAAAATCTAATTTTCTGACTTTTTCTTACCCTAAATGTAGTCCATCAACCGAGATGTAAAAGTTTGCTTCTTTAGTTTTTCACTGAAGCTACAAGGCCAATGTAAAAAAAAAAAAAAAAAAAGTATTGGAGTCTAAACCAACACATACTTGATTCACAGTGTGAAGTGGCTTAGTCATTTTAAATAGACTTGATTGTGTGAACAAAAGAATGTCATGTAGTTTAAAAACAGTAGCTACCCTGAAGCCTAAGAATTTTGATAAATAACAGGTTACCATAAAGTGTGAAATCATACAAGTAGTCACTTAAGCTGCAGTCACACTAGAGTTTGCAATTTTGCAAAATGGTCCTCAAGGACTAGGTATCAAACAGTCCCTCTCTTTTGTGTGTATTTATATTAAAAAGGATATTGACTATTGCTGTATGAAGTGGTAAGCACAGCCAAAGCAGTACTGAAATTGGTAAAGGATGCAAATTTGTATACCACATTTCAAAAGCAAAATTTATTGGCCCCAATCTTCCACATCTTATTGTGGTGAAACAGGTATCAGTTCCACCGGCAATTTTGCTTGCATGCAATTTGTTTGGTAAGAAGGCTCTACATTATCTACGCTAGTCTTGTAGTTCCAACATAAATCTAAAGAAGCAAACTTCCTCACAACACAAACGTTGTGGCCAACATCTTGACTGCCCTTTAGGCTGAAGCAGGAAGAAAAAGAATTTTCGCAGAACTATTGCTTTAAGAGAAGGCCTTCTCCTCTACACGCTGGTGATGGAGGCTTGTTTTTCAGGGCGGGCAGCAGGCGGCTCAGGGATGGAGCGGAAGCTGTGCGGATGGTAGGGTGGTGGCGGTCTCTTGGTGCCAATGTGACCAGGACTCAGGGCCATGTTCTGCCGCCGACTGTTCTCTACGTTGCTTGAGGTGTTCGAGGCAAGGCTCTCCCGAGTGCTAGTGGCCAAACAGAAAAAGAGAAAGGAGGGAGGGAGGAAGAGAAAGAAAGAAAGCAAAGGTGTTATAGCAGAGGAAAGATGAGGGATGTTGAACAGCAACAGGGAGTTTACAGACAGATGAATAATCTAGGCTGGCTGTGGTTAAATGACTGTTAATATAGTCAGTAAACAGAAAGAGAAAAAAGCTATAGAAAAGGAAAGTGACCACAAAAGAAGGATAAACAGGAATTGAGGCAACAATATTGCAATTATATTAGACAAGAATTTGCAGTATTTACTCATATGGTTATTATATGCACATTTGGTGCTACATGTGAGGAACAACAAACAACATTACAGTACTTGCATACTTAAAACAGTTTGTTTAAAAATCGGTTTATGCCATTTTTGGTTTAGCGCAAATGTAATCAATCATAAAAAGACATGCAGTCTGCATGTTCACAGGAGGCCATTAGATTCTATTGCTTTGTGACCTGGGCCACTCGAACACAATAGGTCCCACTAGGTCCAAATGTGCATTCTAATTACAGCATTGAATGTAATAAATCGGCTTTTTTGATAAACTCAATTAAACCGCAGGATTTTAAAAACTGGTATAAAAGTTTCTTCATGTTCCAAACACAGTGTCATCCAGACTGTGTTCATCTCTCTGGTTACTGCAGACCAGATATTTGGTGTTTGCTCAACTTCAGAGCTTATTTAAAATTCCACAAAGTAATATGGAATTGACCACAGAATGGAACAAATGGGGGAAACTGAACACAGCAGGAAGAAATCAGGTAAAATATAATACAAACTAGTAATACTTGCAAGCAGTTAAAACATTGAGGCGTGTGGACGGGGTGAGAACGGTGCCTTAGCAGATCCAGCCCAGAGGAACCAGCTGGAACTAATCCATTTGGTTTGAAGCAATTATGAATTCTACAAATGTTGAATTGCAAAAGTTGAATCTATAAATCACAACCTAGTGCTACCAACTTTTGCGACAAACCTCCGGATACATCGGCATTAAACGGCTGGAAAGTTTAATGACTGAGGTTTGATGCCTTAGCAGTTTTAATTGTCCATGACAGAGCAGTGACAAGTGAGAGACAGGTGCCAAGACTCTTTTTCCATGGTACGTTCCTCTTTGTTTAAGGTAAAGCTCATCTCATCTAGGCTAAAATAAGATGGACTTTAGGACTGATTATTGGGACAGTTATTCACTGAGCACATAGGTGAGCCTAATCCAAACAAGACATAAATGAGAGATTAGCTTGTATTTCTGTTTTAAACAGGATTTCTTCCCTCATCCTAACTCCATGGCACAGGGAGAAGGGAAAATGGATGCATGGTAAACATCTCCAAAACCTCACACAAAAACACACAAACACAGAAGCAGGTAGAAATACTGCAAACAAAATGCCGTATGAAAAAACAGCATCGTTTAATTCACAAAAAAAACAAAAAAACAATTCACACAATGAAAAACAAAAGGACACACAAGACACATCCTTAAATGTGTGAAATGTCTCATTCGGTGATGTCTGCAGTTTTACAGTAAGCCTCAAGGCAGTGCCAGTACAGCCGAGCCCTCCATTCACTGGTGTTCTCGCACTTAAACAGTGGTGCCATGTTTTCAGCTTAATCTCAAAGTTTTTTACATTTTCAAACACCTTTATAGAGATCCACTGTGGCATAATTGTATAACACTTCTTAAAATCACTTAGGTTTTCTGATTCTGAAAATGAATGCTTTAAAATGAAGAGGCATTCATTTATTGTCCTAGAGGGCCAGAGTTTTGTTATTTCCAAAAAAAAGTCAATTGTTAACTGACATTTTCACAAAACTGCGGTAGACACCAGCCCCCAATGACCACAACTGAATACTGCTGTAATGCATAAAAGTTACATGGGTGCAAAATCTGAACACATTTCTACCCAGGTTTTAGGGCAAATTATTCATCAAAAACAATTTTGTTGCATCTAGTAAATAAACATAATTATTGCACTGCAATGTGTGAACGTCAAGAGGCTTTCTGGTGTTTTTCTTAGTGTGCAGGCTGCAGTATGAGAGCTTTCAGACACAGGGGAGGTAGGATCCCAAATGAAGGGGTACAACATCAGGACTGGAGGGCAGAGACACAGAGAGGCGACAAAGTTGCATTGTGTGCTCAGGGTGTCAAGTTTAATTTGGAATAGGTCACGTGTGTTTAGGGGCAGCCCATTCATGAGCATGTTGAACTTAAAAGTAAACATTCTTTGTTACAGCAGTATGTCTGTTTATGCTTATGACCATAACATATCAAAAATGCCAACTGTTGTTTCTAAAGAGAAAAACAAAATGTTAGTTTTAGAGCACAAAATGCAACCAAACAGCCCACAAAAGGAATATGAATAACAACTAATGTACACTTGGACAACTTGAACAACAACAGTCAAGGGTACACTATTTAAAAAAATACAAACAAAATAAAAACCAACAACAACAACAAACAAATTATTCAGTAAATAAAAATGCGTAAACACAGTCAAAACAAAACTGGTAGTGGCTGACCTGTAATATTATTCTAAGGTGGCTTTTATTATGCATTAATGTATTGACTCTTGCTATTTAGTGAAGACAATTCATTAAACAGTAGTATTAATCTCATTCACAGAGGTTGTTACCACTGATAAAACATTAAAAGGTTTGTGCATTCTAAACCTGTACCAAGATTCTATAGAATCCTATGCCGCATGTTAAAAAAAACAAACAAACAAAAAAAAAAAACGTGCTGATGCACACTGACACTTTGTCTATTCACAGAATAGCAAACTGCTCGAGTTCAAGCAGGAGAACAACACTGGCATCCCAACGAGAGGAGGAAACCCAATACTGGACCTGAGAGCCTTACCGTGGGGAATTAAATCCACTGTCCACAGTCACACTGCTGGAGTCCATGCTGTCCAGGCGTGTGGAGTGGGCTGACTTCTGGCTGTTGTTGCTCTCACCCTCTTTGGGGCTGAGGAAAGTGAGGTTCTTTTCAAACTTGCGCTGGAGGTCTCGCTCCTTCTCCCGCTCCAGGAGCCACTGCATTGTCCCACCACCTTCCAAAACTTTCTCCTCTACTTTGTTCTTATGGCTGGTCCCCTCCGAGTCATCATCCGACACGTTGTAGTAGTCGAAGGTGGTTTCAGCACACGAGGCCTGCTCCTGACCAGAGGACGATGGCATGGAGGATAGTGGGAGAGGGTCATCAAAGTGTTCCTGGCTCTCCAGCACCTCTGACGACTTGGTGTGCGGAGACTTGTGCATTGTGCCCGGCCTGGAGAAACTGCTCTCCACATAGTCTGGAGGTTTGAACAAACTCTCCTGGCCATAAGCCTCTGCCATTTTGTCCAAGTCACCTGAGTCGGGGTTAAGTTGGTGCATCAAGCGTCCATTGGGCAAAGGCTCTGGTGTCTGGTTAGGCACCGATAAAGTTATACTATTCTGTCCCGTTGCGGAATCATCCTTGTATTCCGTAGGATGGGGTGAGGTCAGAAGTGGAGTTGGCCGATCGGAGGGAATCCCCTTCCAGACGGCATCAGCGAAATCGTGGCTGGATTTTGTGAGAGGGGAGGGAACCGAGAAAGAGGCCTCATTTGAAGCATTGCGCTTGAAATAGTCATCCACAGGCATTTTTGGAGAGCAGGACAAAAGGTCGCCGTAGACAGGTAAGCTGTCTTTGCTTTTGCTCTTCTCCAGCGGTCTACAGTGCATGGCGTCCTCGGGAGTCCCCCTCCCAACATCAGGCACGCAAACGTCAGAATTCAACCTAGCAGCAGAGAGCAAAGTGCGGGAGTAGTGGCTTTTCTGGGCAGATGCCCTCAAAGTTCCGTCATCGGTGTAATACCGACTCCTGTCATCCGGACTACACTCAAACTCCTCAGGGTTTCCTAAGAATGGGCCTCCCAAGGGGCCCTTAGAATTGTCCATTGAGCGCGACCTCTCTTTGGCCTTGTCTGACCTCTCGTTTCGTGACTTTCTCTCCTGGGTATGGCTGTGGCTGCGATGGACTTTTGAATGCGATTGTGCACGGGATGGTTCTGGGAAGGGCATTTCCGTCCTTCGCTTGGCCAGCTCCCCTGACACATCCCACTCAGGCGCTGTAGTGAAATGTGACTCCACAATGTTAGGGTTGCTGTGCACCATGTACTTCCCCCTGTTCCGTTCCATGGACATCATAGTCTCCCTTGGTGACCGCACCAGAGATGAGCTATAGAACTTATAGTCCCGGTCGTAGGATATATCCAAGTTGGAACCCTCAGAAGGGTCCCCCCTGGAGGCACGCGTCTTGCTGTGACTACGTGACTGTTTGCCCTGTTGAGCCTTACGGTGACCACGGGCGCGTTTACCGCGGGCACTCTGCTGTGCTGATGAGCTGGCTTTGTTCCTCTGGGCCTTCTCCTCCTCCAGTCTCTTCATTACAGCTGTGTGCCTTGCGAGGTTCTCCACCGTTAGGTCAGGGTTGATGCGCCGAATGATCTCCATCTCCACGTCCCGTGGAACAACACTGGGTGTCTCCTCGTCTCGTAGAGGCCATTCCTCAGGTGGGAATTGGGCTGAAAATGTGGCCAGATGCTTAGTCTTGTCTTTTTTAAAGCTCAACCTAAAGAGTTTCAGTCCGAACTTCTTTGACTGCTTTTCGCTGCCTCCGGTACTGCTGCTTCCGTCCCTTTGCTTGCTGCTGCCGTCTGTCTTGAAGGCAAAGCTCAGGGCACTTTTGCTCTTCTCTGAGGGCTGCTGAGGAGGTGGAGACACTGGGTATGGAGCCTCCTTGTGTTCCTTCGCCCTCCTCTGTAGTGTGGAGGTGTGTGTGCTGGGTAGGTCCTCCCGGTAGCTGTCGCTGTAAGGCTCTGCATGGTTCTTGTGGTGCATCCGCTCCCTGACGCAGCCTGAGGTGGAGGGTGTGACAGTGCCTGAGGGAGGAGAAGAGCATGGCTGCTGCATGGCCGCTGGTATTCTTTCGTCCAGGTGGTACCACTTGCTGTTGGTGCGAATGAGGGATGGAGTGATGAAGTAGGTCTGTGGGGTGACGATGAAATAACCCTCTGGAGTCGGATAGATCTTACGTTCCCGGACGAGCATGTTGAGGGTGTGGCGCAGGATCTCCAGGCTTGGAGTGGGCACGCCTGCAGCAAACAGATATGTACATAGCAGGTCAAAATCTGCACACAAATATTATATACCACATAAAATATTACATCTCCACACACGCAAGGCCTGAGTCATACTTATTGCAGGATGCCTATATATGAGCTCACATGTTCATCACTATATCCATTCATTATTTTACCGTCACCTTATTCAGCGTTCCTATAAATGAGTGCCTCTTATTGCACCATATAGACACAGCACCGCTGGGTCTGCCCCGGCTATCTGGTTCATTCGTCTCGAGCTCTGCTTCATGCACATAGCGTCACTACTCTTACCCTCCATTACATCATGGGGCGCTTACAGCCAGCGCAGCATGATGCAACACTCGCGACTGCAGAAAAAAACGCATCAGGCAACACACCACTCGTAGCTGCATGTGCTCAAGAGGGGAGACATCAGCAAATGTACCTCTTTTGGTACTACAAATAATGCCACAAAGGAGTATGTTGATGTAATCAGTGTGAAAGTGAAATAGATGTATGTTTTTGGCCAGAGAGCTACGATTATTACCCAAATCAGAAGTTTTCTGAGAGTCACTATATTACCTTTTGAAGTATAAGTGGTGTATTCCTGGCTCAGTTTGGATATACAAGATGTGACCAAGGGTTGATTAGACCACTGCAGGACCAGAAGGCAATTCATCATTTTACAAAGTGACTTCACAAGTCTTTCCACTTTTCAGCACTTGTAAGAATGCATAGTTCCAGCTATGCTTTGACAATATTAATTTTTAGCGATGATTTGAACAGATCACTAGCCTAAAGAGCAGAAAAATGTAGGTGCTTATCTTGTTTTATCTTTCAGTTATTAGTAGTTTAATCAGTACTTATTTCAAATTATTTATTAATTGTTATTAAACTACAGCCTACTTAAATTATGTCGTCATGAGAATGAGGAGCTGAAATGGGGCACCTTTGGCTCTAAGGGGTTAAGTGTTATCAGCCCAAAAACACAAAGGTGAATGCCACTGAATGCTTTCCTGAAAGTACTTACAATAAAGACAGAACAGTTGTATCTTTTCTATTCAGTAGTGTTGTGCCCCTTTAATGCACATTCCACACTTCATTTTAGCTGTGCCACTCTAGTTTGGATAATTAAATCAGGATTATGCACCTCACATGTTTTGCAGCATTTTAGTGCTATACTGCTTATGCCTGTTAGAAACTAGGGGTGTTGTATCCAATGGGGGTAAGTCAGAATTACTGTGTTTATATATGAGCCAGGAACAATTTTTATATGTGTATATAAAGTGAATTAAATAAAGTAAAAGAGAACATGGCACCCCTAACAATGCAACATATCAATCACAGAAAGGCATATTTTTGATTAGGATGAAATTTGACTACAACCCGTGATACCATCATTCTTTGTAAAACACTAAGGCAGACACAGGTGGTCCTGCAGGAGAGTTTCAGTTGTGTATAGGTCCATAGTACTGTACAGTTTAGTGTGAAGGCATGAAGAGGCCCACAAACTGATTGGTGCTATTTACTGAAAGAATGGTAACGACACTGGGAGAGTCTTGACATAA
The DNA here is from genome assembly GCA_037577275.1 of Bryconaethiops microstoma. Lineage (NCBI taxonomy): Eukaryota > Metazoa > Chordata > Actinopteri > Characiformes > Alestidae > Bryconaethiops > Bryconaethiops microstoma. Next base: position 1,889,607 of record JBBJLS010000128.1, read on the forward strand.
ACCTGATTTGTTTGTTTTCATTTAAGTAGGAGAAAAGCAGGCTATGCAAGTGACCTGTGTTTGCCCAGCATATAACCAGCACAATACGGACCAGACTAAACTTAAATGAACGTCACAGCACAGGCCCCACAGGTGTTACACAATTTCTGTCCCTGATTTATGTTACTTATTCATGAGTTCGGTACAACTAGAGTGTCCACCCATTATACACTAGGGTTTCCCAGACATAGTTCAAGCCTATAGTTGGACTAAACTGCAGCACCAGTAGTGAATCACCATCAGAAAATCATTTTACTCCATTTTACTTTAGGCTTAATTTGAGCCTGGGCCAAAATGTCTACGATCCACTAAAAACAGCCATTTAAATGAGCACACTCAGTTATTGGTGTGATTGCTTCAGCAATATTATTCTTAAGTTTTATTATTTTATTGAAAACATCCATTAAAATCCTGTGCAACGCACATGCATTCAGATTTTTGATGGGTTGATCAGGGGCCGAGTATTGATCGGTTATTGAATGTTTTTTGTGGTCGAGTCAGCTCCGTAATATATGGGGAGAGAGAGCAGACCGTCAAGTTGCCTTCAAAATTTATGTCGGCGAGATAGTGTGTGACGTCAAAGAAAAAGGCAAAACATGGAGAAACAAAAGTGAAGCAAAACGCACAGCAGACTCAAACAGACTTAAAGACACAAAAGCTCAGGTCAGTTAAGAAAAAAGTGTGTCTGCTGTGGTCCAGTTACAAAAAAAAAAAAAAAAATTAGGCTGTGAATGTTTCTACATGCTCAGCCATCCTTAAACACAAATGGCTTAGTAACCAGCAAATTCAGCCCCTTGGTGGTCCAGTAGTAGAGTACTGGCCCCTGAATGAAGAAATTTAGGAGAGCACCGGTTCCAATCCACATTTTGAGTAGATTTTTATACCATGCAGTCACACTTCGCATTTCTCATGGAAATTCATCTAAGATGCACCCATTGCTGACAGGCATTCACAACTTGTATAATCATAATACAAACGCATTCGTCAATAGAGTGGGACACTCAGGTGCAGCCACACATGAACCTCACCAAATGCCGAGCGTCCACTAGGGTGGTAATTGGGCTGAACGTTTACTGGAGTGATGATGCTCTTGCAATACCTTTCAGAAGAGTTGGAGAGGAGTTTGTGAACCAAAACTAACCATCCAACACCAGTACCTGACCTCACTAATGCTCTGGTGATTGAATGCAATCAAATCCCCACAGCAATGTTGAGTGTAAAATCTTAACAGAGGTAGTAGAGGCTGTTGCTGCAGCAAAGTGAAGGACAAACACACTTAACACTAGGCAACTAATATTTGATACAACTGAGTCAAAAATGGTATAACCACCTGAATAACTGATATTTCTCTTTATTTAAAGGAACCTCATGCATGTCTGTGAACATTCAAAACGATAGAAAATGAACATGACTGGGTAAGCAGTGTCTACACAGTGTCTCTCTTTCTAAATGATGCACAAAAAGGTGAATATGCAAAGAATAACGGACAGTTTGTATAGCCATCCGTATCAGGCTGGTTGGTGTAATATGATGTTATATGTTGATTTAATTCTCACTTTTATCTCACGCAAGTACGCGTGTCCCACCAGTCAGCCTGCTCACCTGCTAAATCTCCTCTGAGCAGCTGATCCCTGTTCACCTTCCAGTCATGCTCTCATCTGCCTCACACACACGTTCAAAGTGATGGACAAGTTTTGGTGTCGTCTAATGTGGTCCGTTCGTAGGAGTGTAAACCCTTTAGGCTGGAGTATGGTAATGGCACTAATCAACTGAGAGCTGCATTAGTACTAGTGGAGGTGTAACTATACACCTATGATTTGATTCAATTTATAAACAATTCAATATTCAGAACATTTTGAAGAAAAATGTGAATGAAGATAATGGATGACCATGTCTATGATGCTGCATAATCTATTAGTGAGAGCAGAAGTGATCTTAATAATTAGTCCTGTTTATTTGGTTGTAGCAGTTTATTAAACACTGAATAAAACCATTGTATTCATCCATCCATCACCTGAACCGCTTATTTTTAAACAGGGTTGTGGCCTACCCCAGCAGTCATATAGCGAAAGGAAGAGAAACACCCTGGATGGGTCGTCAGTCTGTCCCAGGATACACACAAACTCACACTCATGGGCAATGTTGCATCTCCAATTCACCTGAAGTGCTTGTTTTTGGTTCACAATTCTCTGCTCCAGTTTGTGAAATTGTCTTGTAATACTGTGACGCTGTATTTTAGCCACTTTGGTGACCTCTAATCTGAGCCTAAAGGTAAACTTTTACATTCCAGTCTATGACAGTTTTCTCTGTCCTAATGCATCTTTATTCTGATCATCTAATAAAACGCGTATTTGGACACTTTTGCTACTTAATATATTTCCAGTGCATATATTCTCTATGTTCAAGCATAAAGAAAAGGAGGATTTCAGACACTGTGTTAATATGTGAAGGTTACAAAAAAAATCCAAGTAGTGCATAATACAGAACAAGTTATAAAAATGTTTTTATGCAAACTGCACCAATTGTCATAATAAAAATGATGCCACTGATTGAGATGATTTCAGACAAAAAGCAGCAAACATCATGAAGCTGAAGGAGCTTCCTAGAATCCTTAGGGACAAAGAGGATTTTGAGGATTTTGAAGCGTCAAAGGGATGTTTGGGGAACTGAAGACAGTTTGCTAAAAAGAACTGGCCAAAACTGAACATCAGTACATCAAAACTGTAACCAGGGGCTAATGCTAATCATTTGTGCTGCCTGAATGTGTTTTTCTCCCCTTCATTTATTCTTACATGAATGCACACTTTTTTGTTTACACTTAATAAACAAAAGAAGCGACTAACAATACGAGGACACATTCAAGTTTCAGAACAGCGTGAGAGTATTAAGAGCCAGAGGAGAGAATTAAGTGCTAAATCTTTATGGAAGAATAATGCCAGAAGTGCATCAGGAGAGGAGATGCTCTCTGAACCTCTTCAGGAGGTTTTTGAAGATGGAGTGAAATTCTGCTGTTCTGGTCAGCCTAGTCAGCTCATTCCACCAGCTGGGAACCAGAATGAGACCAGTCTGGTCTGGGTTTGCCTTGTGTGTAGGGATGGCAGAGCCAGACAATGTTCCCTGGAGGAGCGGAGGGAGTGAGGAGGAACATACGGCTGAATGATGGGATTAAGGTAGCTGGGTGCTGACCCAGATGTGACTCTGTGAGCAAGAGCTGGTGACTTGAACTTAATTCAGGCATCCATGGGTAGCCAGTGTAGGTCAGTCAGCAAGTAGAACTTATTTATAGATGGAAAAACATGACTATTATATCGGACAGTAAACAGCATTGTATGTGCAGTCACTCCCAGGCATATGGTCCTCGCGGCAGATTAATGGACGTCTCCTGAGCCATTATGTCAGCCGGTCTCCACGCTCTTATGGTGTAAAATGAGACATGGGCCAGCGTTAAAGACGTCTCTGTAAACTCTCCTCATATTTCTCAGAAGTGCTTTTACAGACGAGGTGATTTTCTTCTACAGAGCTGATGGAAACACGGCTTTTGTGACATTTCAGTTCAATTTGATTTAACGTTCGAACGGAAACTCGGCTAATCACAGGCTAACACAAATGTTCCTAAACACGTCTTCCTTCCCTTCTAACCACTAATAACAATGGTGTTTTACTTTGCTATGGTATGGTTCTGCACTGGAGAGGTTTCCACATCACTCCCACAACCGCAGTCTGATTTACGTTCCTTTAAATCCATACGTCTAAATGCAAATGCAGTGACCCCAGTAGAGAGCAGCTGTTATTTAGTGCAAATGGTTGTGCAAATGGGTTAATTATGGAACGCCGACAGATCTGAATCTGAGGTCAGTGAAATGGCTAAACCATTATCCCAGCATTATGCCCAGCATTTCTAAATTTACTCCACAGTCTGGTGCAGCACACATGAACACAGAAAACCAAATGGAAATAAATCAGTGTGAATAAAAACCTCGACCCTTGCACAGACCCACAGTCTATCCGGGCACCAATCAGAAACACTGCTTGCCTGAATCAGGAGGGATGTCCGTACAAAAAAGACGAGAGCTGGGCCAATTTTGTCTTGTTTGATGCAGTCCTATCCAACTTCCTCCTAAGTTTGGAGCATTTTGACTGGAGTAAACTCACTCCATCTATACATGAGCTTCTCTCAACTCACTCCACCCATACATGAGCTCCTCTCTATCTCTCTATCTCTCTCTCTCTCTCTAGTCACTATGTGTTCACTAAACTAATGTACTCAAAAGCGGGATATCATTATACTGTATTAAATGTAAATTTTTGAGGCGCAATACTGGCCTGTACAACTTTTTCCTCCAGACTTTTGTTTTAGAGACATGAGCAAAAACAAGCGCGGTGATCTGGCTTGTGATGATGAAAATGCAGCATTTACTTGATTATCAAAATATTTAAATGAAACATAAAATAATAAAAACAATATGTCTGCAGTATGCTCAAATAACTGAAGTTTTGTTTTTTTTTTACTTTTCAACAAAACTGTTTTGGGACTGCAGTTCCTCTGCACTTTCTATCTCTAACATCCCTCTCAGAATGTGCCTATTCAGAATTTTCCTCAGACCTTCTGTCCACATAATCTGCCTGTTTTAACATTACACTCTTTAAAGAGACTCGTGTTTCTTGCAGCACGAGCTGCGGCTAATAACAAGTGAGTCACAATGGTTTCAAATTCCCTGTGGACGCCACCTTCTTGCCCACAAACTGTTTGGAAGGTGTGCCAGAACAAGCCCGTCTTATATTTACTGCCACTTCAACTGGGACGGGGTGCTGTGGTCAGACAAAGCACAAATTAGGCTGTATGTCTAGGAAATATAGTGGAGGATCTGTGATGCTGTGGGACTGTTAGTCCTCCAAAGCCCCCTACAGTATTGTTCACGTACACGGCTTTATGGTACAAGGTGATTTTAAATCAAAATCTGCCTGACTTTACCATTAAGCAAACACTTGGCCGTGGCTGAAACTTCCAGAAATCCAAAGCACACGTCAAAATCCGTTAAATCTTCACAAAATCAAGCTTTTGTCATGGCCATCTTAGTCCCCTGATCTAAATCCACCTGAAACCCTGTTGGTTGAGCTTAAGAAGAGAGTACAATCCAGGGGAAAAGTCCAGTCTTATAAAACATTACAAGAGAACACTGTTTTGTTGGCAAAAGTTGTTTGCATGAAAGAATTTTTTGGGCTGCCAATAATTACGACGCACTTGTTTTTTTGGGATAATATTGATTTGATCACCAGATTTCTGGTGGTAACGCTCTCATATGAACTTTATAGATTTTCTTTATTTGCTGTGTAAAGACATTTGAAACTCATTAAGGGAATTTTCATCAGCCTTTTTCACTTATTCAATCATGGTGCCAGTGATTCTGGAGGGCACGGTAGATGTGGATGGGATTTTGTTATTGCACTAATGGAGGTGGATGTGAAAGCCACAGAGTGCGTGTTTCCAAACCAAATTTCTGGCCAGTTAATAAACACCCACATTTGTGACTCTTGCTTTTTCTTGCAATTGCAATGTGAAACCAATAGAAACACATGAAAATGATGCAATGCCAGAAAAATACAAAACTCTGGTGTGTTGATCTTGGCAAACTAGCCAGGTGTGAACAGCCAGGACCTTGCTAAAATAAAGCATGCTGTATTATTGTGAACCCCAGAGAACAGCAACAAAAAGTGGATAGAGGTGCAATCAATCAGGGTTTGAGATGGATGCTATTTTAGCCATGTAACACAGATAACAGTACATCATACGGTATCAAACCCCAGGAATAAGTCAGCTTGAAATTACATGGCGTGTTTTGAGGCCTGTGTGATGATGGACGATTACAGTAGCTATATTAGCCTTGTAACTCCAGTGCAAAACTAAAGAAGTAAACTTCAGACACCAAACGCATGGCTGAACATTTTTTTTGCTCAACTATTAACTATTTTGATCTCATAAAGTAGTCTTCACATATCGCACCATAAAAAACAAATAGTACAATACCTGGGAAGCATGTTGCCAGGTGCTCGATGAGGGTCTCCTGTGTGACGGTCTTGCGGGCGGAGTTCATGGCCGAGATGGCCAGGCACAGGATCTCCCCCAGTGGGATAAACTGGGACTGACTGATGGGAGACATGCTGATAGGAGACACATCACCTGCAGAGCAAAACCAAAGAGAAAGTCAGGGGTCAAGCTCAACACTCTTGAGACCACTTAGCAAAGATCTTGGTCTATCCAGGTGCGTTGACCTGATGTCCAGAGAGGAGCGAACAAAGATCATCATGATATAAATGGCATTTTAGCTTTAGCAACCAGCAGCATTTGGAATGTAGCACTGGTTCTAGAAGGTCCTCAGAACCAACGTGTCCAAACTCTAGAGGGCTCGTGTCCAAAAATAATTGGGTGAATTTCCTGCTAAATAACAAGAGTGTTTTTAGGAAGGGAAATCACTAAACTGTGCTAGAGCGACGAGAGAAATGCTTCAAGCTGACAAGCTTTAACTGAAATTCAAACACTTCAGGCAGCTGGTAGCCCTTCTCTCGATCCTTTTTGGACTAAACAATAAACTCTGACAAGTCTAAGATGCAGGATCTACACTGGCCTAAGATAAGATAAACCTTAATTATTCCCGCAAGCGGCAAATTTGCATTGTTACAGCAGAAGGTGGACAGTATAAAGGTAAGAGCAGCAAAACACTAGAATACGATAAAAGCTATACAACACAACAGAACAGTATCAAAAGTACACTACACAACACAAATAGTACAAAATTATAAATATGGACATGTGTGTATGGACAAAAAATATATAGCTATACTGAGTATATGTACGTATATGTACAGAGTGGATAGAGAGAGTTCAGACATGGAGTTGTTCTTTATTAAGAGAACGTATAACTTTAGTGAGCTAACATTGCTTATAACTTATTCCAGTGCTCTACTGGCTGTCTCATGACTATTTGAAAACTGGAAGACATGCAGTCACCATGGATCTTCATCAGTATGCAGTTCATAGCCTGCCTAGTCTCTGCCAAACTTCCCCTGCCAAAAAACTGTCCAACATGAAAAGGAGCCTGTGTCGTTCTGTGAAATGATCAGTTAAAATCATGATGAAGGGTGGATGTTTTACTGAATTCCAAGCAGGGAATCACATCTCACTTCTGAGAAGAACTGCAGCAATATCACAAATTCTAGGCCTGCACAACAGATTATACTTTCAGATTCATTGTTTTGTAGTTGTTGATGGAACATGATTAGTGCATCGTTTTGATCAAAATGACATATCTTGAAAGATGTAAATGTCTTAATTCACAACAAAACATCTGAAGCAATGTATTGTGAAATGTTACGTGTTCGAGCTATGTGAAGTCACAAGTTAGGTACGCATTTGCACTGTGAAGACGGAAAACTGGTGCGCATTTTGCGTACCACTTGCGTCTGTGCGTGCTTGCGTACCGCTTATGTCAACCTCTGATTATACAGCCTTACGTAACACCACTATCTACCGTCTTATATTCAGCTTTAGTTGAAGCATTTCTCAGGCTCATCCAGCCTTGAGGAGCACTAACCACACTAAAACTCTGGGGAGCTGGTGGCCTAGTGGTTAGGGAGCTGGCCCTGGCCGTGGGTTTGAATCCCAGGACTGCCAGTGGCACCACTGAGTGGCCCTTGACCAATGTACCGTCCCCACACACGGCTCTCCTGTTGCTGCTTTCCCGGCTGCCCGCTGCTTCACTTGGTGAATGGGTTAAATAGAGAGAAGAATTTTTACACTGTTCACACTGTGCGCCGTGGTTTGTTCATGTATGACAGAATGGCCACTTTACACTTTACACTCTGAGACTTTAACCAACTGGCCGCAAATGGCAGTGAGTTGCTCAGTTACAGCCCAGAGGATGAGGAGTTCTCTGCCAAAAGGGCTTGGCACCTGATCCCCAGCTTTGAGGATCCTAGTCAATCTTCTCACACAGGCGAAGTGAGGACAGAAACACCAGGTTAATGCACTGTCCTGGCCACAGAGGAGGAAAGGCTAAGCTGATTAGCCCAAAACGCCCATGTGAGAAGTGAACACACCAAACTACCGTCCATGTGCACCCAGGCCGGTACGACCGGGCCAACATGTGTGGAGAGAAACAAGTTTGTACAAAGAAAATGAATGGCAAGTGAAATGTAGTTAGAATATCTGTATTTATCATTATATCATTATATAGCTCTGTTAAATTCCTACACAAGCACCTCATTCTGCTTTATGAGGGACTGATTACTGATCACCTGAATCACATCTTAT
>JBBJLS010000128.1:1908313-1939525 GCA_037577275.1 Bryconaethiops microstoma
AGAGAGAGAGAGAGAGAGAGAGAGAGAGAGAGAGAGAGAGAGAGAAAGAGAGAGAGAGAGAGAAAAAGAGAGAGAGAAAGAGAGAGAGAGAGAGAGAGAAAGAGAGAGAGAGAGAGAAAGAAAGAGAAAGAGAGAGAGAGAGAAAGAAAGAGAGAGAGAGAGAGAAAGAGAAAGAGAGAGAGAGAGAGAGAGGGGGAGAGGAAGAGAGATCCAGAAAACGTCTTCAACTGAATCCAAACCGGAGATGGACACTGAAACGTTGTGAATGACCAGCAGCCAAGGATTCAGGCCTGGCCAACCAATCAGAACGCCAGAGGAAAGGTTCCCGTGGAGAGCAGCCAGTTCTGCTCTGTGAGAGTCTGGTTGCGTTTCAGAGTTTTGGACTGTGGACGCCAGTCTCACTACCCAGCATCACCAGAGAAAGCAATAGACTGACCCATAAAACCCAAAAGAACAGTTTCAGCTCAGGAGGATCTACTCTGTGCTCAGACAGTGGTCTCTAGTCTGGGCCTTGAAAGCCCTTTCTAGTGCATTTCTAAAATGTAAAAATTGATGTAAACTCAAGACAGTGTCTAAGAAACACACAGTCAGCCATCAGAAAATACCAAAGCAGAAATGATACGTTTTATATAGTTTCAAACACTCTTTTTACAAACCACTATTCAAACCACAATCCACTATTAATAACAGAAGCTTAGCTAGCATGAGCTGTGTAGTGTTAGAAGAATAAAGTGTCTCTCATCAGCAACATGTGATTATAATCCAAATGGAAATCACAGTCAAAAGTTTGTGCAGGTACATACATTTGTGGAGAAAAACAGTGAAAGGGTTTTGGGGGGAAAAGTCCTGGAGGAAAAGATTTGTTTGACCAAATGAAGAAGGGTAAAAGATCACAGGACAATTTCTACTCGAGGAAAATAAAAAGATTCCAAAAAGCGACTACAAGCTTAGTGTTACTTAATGATGCACCATTAAGACAAATGCTGAACTGAAAGCAAAAACATGAAAAGCTGGAAAAAAAAAAAAAAACAGTTTACATACAATAAACTAAATCTGAAATTACAGCCTGCCTAAACGACAGAATCGTTCTTCTTCAAAGGCCATTATTATCATTAAGTTAAAATTTGTACATTGCTCTGTTGTTCGTGGTTTTTTTTTTTTTTTGTTCTTTCACATGGAAAAAAAAAAAATCTTTGGGGGAAGCAACTTTATGCCTTTGGCGCGTTCTGATGTATTCCACGACTAGAGGCGTTATCAAGAGGCCCCACATCTGTAATGGAGAAGTCAATGGGTTTTGCTCTGGCCAATGTTCTGCTGGGAAGTCTAGAGTTCGGCATTCACACAGATGTCACTTTGACATGTAACACCTACCTAAACATTGTTGCAGACCAAGTACACCCTTTTATAGCAACAATATTCCCTAATGGCAGTCATCTCCTTCAGGCAGGATAACGCTCCCTACCTCACTGCAAAAATGTTCAGGAAGGGTTTCATAGTTTGAGGAACATGACAAAGAGTTCTAGGTGTTGATCTGGCATCCAGATTCACCAGATCTCAACACGGTGGATTGTGTTGGACACACTAGTCCAAACCATGGAGGTCCCACCTCACAACCTCCAGGACGTAAAGGATCTGCTGCTAAACCACATTCAGAGATCTTGGTGAGGCCATGCCTCATTGGGTCAGAGGTTGATTTTATGATTTTAGCCAGATGGTTAATGTTACTGCTGGTCAGTGTATTTGTGAAGTTTTCTAGGTCTATTTAATCTCTGCCAATATTTTTGGTCATTTTTCTCGTTTAACCAAAAACCAGTAACCCTTAGAACCCGAGTGGCACGGAACAAACGGTCAATCGTCATCATACGGCAAAACAACTTCTATGAGGTCATGAGATGTCAGACGTCATGCTGAGCTTTGTTAGATGTTCCTATGTCATATAGAACCAAAGTTATTGTAATTTAAAATGTAATAATAATAACCACTACTGGGGTTTTAAAAACGGCGTCACATGCAAACGCCCTAGAGACCTTTTTTAAGTTTTAGAAACAGATGGAGGGGGAAAAAAAAAAAACACAATCTTTTAACCCGGGACAACTTTCAGGATAGTTTCTGGTCACAAGTGGGTGGGGAAAACCTGCAGAAGCAGGGGGTCCGAAGAGCTTTACACCGTTTATATTTGTGAAATCAGATTTGATTAATACACCCTGAGTCATAAAAACTATTGATCAATTTATTTCAAAATGTTTCGCAACCAAAAGGTCCGTCCTTCCCTGGTATTTCTATTTAGTGCCTGATGAGCAGGACCGGGAAAACATCAAAAGACTCAGAGTCGAGATCAGACAGGCCCAGAGATGGGAAGGGCTGGACTAAGTGAATGCCCTGTCATCAGCAGACAAAACGAAGGCATGACTAAAAGCAGAGAAACGCAGAGTTTTCCATTAAAGCCATTGTTATGACTGTTATCTGAAGTCAGACGCAGCCTTTAGCTTGTTTAACACGGAGCAGACAGTAATAGGGTTAGAATTACACATGTGCTGTGTCAGTCTCAGTCTCATGTCAAGTCTTGCCTTAAAATCTGCAAACATGGTTTTGTGATACTCAAAGCTCCCTCGATTACTGTATCTTTCACCCGCCTCAAACGCGAGTGAAAGCATTCACCTGATGCTTTGCTCGGATTTGATTATTTGCACAGATGCAGGCGCAGATAAAGCTCGCGGTTGGTGCAGCTCTGGATAAATGAACTTCACACACACAAATCCGCTGAACGCTACACGACATCAGGCCCAGGCAGGCTGCTGCTAAAGCTTGGGGTTACTCCTCAATTCATTAAACACTTCTGCTGCACAACGCCGAAACCGCAAAGAATTCATGGGTGAGGCTCCATCTTTCTTCTTGAATGGCTGATTTACTATGTGAAAAGAAAAATCTCAAGGACCGTAATTAATTATTTAAATGAATTTATGCGTTTTTAGCGATTTCTTTCAGCGATATCCAAAAACAAAAATTCGAAACAAAAGCCAAAAACAGGCAAAACAAGAAACCACAGAACTCCTCTGTGCTCTGTGGGGGGAAAAAATGAATAAATTATATTTACATACACAAATGCATTTTGACTCTATAACCCTTTAAGATCAAGCATATTGCTGCTGACACATGAGATGCTATGTTCAAACGAATGAACTAGAAAAGCTGAGCTTTTCATGGGTCACTGTGTGTGTGTGTGTGTGTGTATTATGTGAAATCCCAGGACAATTTTCAGACAGTAAAGTTCTACAACATTAAGTCACACTCAATAATACAGAGTTGCCCAACCAGCTACTTTAAAACCCCCTGGGTAAAATGATGGACTCGCCACACTTAGAGGTCACCTAACTTTGTTTTTGGCTACATAGCAAATAAACAAATACATTTTTGGTTTAGTAGATCTAATGCAGAGATGCACAAATCTGGTGATTGTGCAAAAATTAATGCCACCTATGAGAACTCCCACAGCTGTGAGAACTGTGTTGACTTGTACAGGGGATAATACAGTCACCCTGCATACAGAACACTAGAGGTTCAATCGCTGTTCAGGCTGCACTGCTGTCAAATAAAAGCACTTTTACAAACGTATACAGGAACCATACGCAACAATTAAAATGAATTTTGGCATATGAGTGAATGAATGATCAACATTACAGACTTTCAATGTCTCTTTTACTGAATAACTGTTTCTGCACTGTTCAATGCTGCCTTGTGGAAAAACGCTACCGTAGCACAAATCGACAGCAGTCTATCGATTCATGCTACCCTGTGGAAAAAAGCTCCCTTGAAGCTTAAACAGCTGCCGGTGTCCCGAGGCAGCACAGATTTATGGGCGCGGCACTGAATCTCCAGACTATGGAACTGCACATGTGCAGAAGGGCACGGCAGCACATCTCGATGGGCAGCATGTTTGGACAGAACACCGGACCAGGTTAAAGTCACATGGTGCAATTATTTTTTAACACGTTATTTTTTCTGTGATTAATTGATCAAGATTATCGTGTTACTTCGACACCTCTAAAGGCAACCTTTCAAGGTTCTTAAGGACACCTTTCACACAAGTAAAACTGATCATAAAATTGGGGGGAAAAAAAGCAAAGGAATACAAATAGACAAACTAATAAAGATAAAGAAAAGACCATTCCATATATAATACTAGAATACATTACGCTAGAATAAACACTGAACACTCAAACACTATTTCCACACTGGATTAACATCGGCACATTGGGTACATTAGATCAACGGTTACTCAACCACCAAAGAGTGCTGCTGAATCAATGTGTAAAAGGGTTGACTTTCCAGCTTTAAATCAATGGCCAATACACCGAGCGAGATCAATAACATCAAATCAGCCCCGTTTCAGTCACAGTTTGTGATCTGGGACTGGACCATATATTGTGCAGCTGTAGTTCTGTGTGCTTGATTGATCTGCACAGACTGTGTTTGTGCGTGAGTGTGTGAGTGTGTGTGTGTGTGTGTGTGTGTTATTCCATGGACACTGGGGATCCCTTTGGTGTTGCATGCTCTTTTTAACTTTCTCTGGCTTTCCTCACAAAGCTTTCTGCGCTCTACCAAAGACACGCTGCTTATTGCCACAAATTAATGACACATTCTCAACCTATACATTCACTTTCTCTCTCTCTCTCTCTCTCTCTCTCCCTCTCTCTCTCTCTCACACACACACGCACAATTTTCCTAATGGAGCTGGGCCCCTCTCCAAAAAGCCCCTGTCTGTATAATTTTCTGCTGTGCGATAGCCAGGTGAGATAACACAAGCCCAAAAACTTGATGAGCGCAGAATGAAAACCCCACTGTAACTGTTATACAGTCACACTGGAACGCTCTTTGTCTGCTGGAATAGCACAGTGGAGACCAGAGCCTTCAGATGTTGAAAGGTACACTCCGACACTCCGGAGGAGCCGAGCCAAAAGAAGCCAGTCAAAATAATTATGCAAAAAGTGCACTTCATCAAGCTGCAGCTGCAAGTTATCAAACTGGTTGGAAACTCCAATACACTTCACATTAATAAGGAGGATCTGGACTCTGCAGCTGCCCAGCCGAACAAGGCCTGCATTCCCAGAAGCGTCCTAGCATGAAGAAAACTTTAAGTTGCTGTCAGGTTGAACACTAGCCCATTCAAAAAGTGTCCAACCTGCCTTCTAGAAAACTACTGCCAAGCACAGTTTACATCCAACACTAACCAGCACTAAACCCACCCCGCTATCTATTGTGCCACAGGTTTTAATTCCCGTTATTACCTCACCCTTCATCACAAATTACAACATAATGGCCCAGCACTAACTAAAACATGCAGCAGCGCCTGTGATGTACCACAGGTGTTTTCTTTGGATCAGGAGGTTTAGAATAGAATAAAATAGTCTTTATTGTCACTGTTGCAGGAACAATGAAAAACAACACTTCTTGGCAGCATAATAAATAAGAAAATAAATAAATAGAGAACTTTAAATGTAAAATGTAAACAATACACAGAGAGGGGAAAAAAAACCCTATACACAATATAAAATGCAGCGGTAGTCAGCCTATATACAATATATGGTGCAAAGTGGAGTCTGTGGAAATGTCAGAGACACGCTCTACGAACAGATATTACACAAATAGTTATATTGCACAGTCATGTAAGTGAATGTTGCACTGTCATGAAAGGGGGAGGTGGCATAGTTGACTGAGGTTTTGTGCGACGGCGTGATGAGCTTCTGTGGGGCGTAATTTCATTTTGTTGATGGGGTATAAAAGCAATTTTGTTTTGTCAACTGGGGACAGGACCAGACATTAATGCGCTATGATACAATATTAAAAAATGGACTACAAACAGGTCACTGACTAAAGGTATTCAGTAATTTCCAGACTTTCAGCTACGCTCCTCCACATACTTCCTCGCACCTTTACGTATTTATGGCCAGTGTGTTGCTGTTTTTTTGCTCTGTGATGAGTAAGATGAACTGTTCTGTCATCATTTCTTTAAACCGCAACCACGGCTGATTGGTTAATCTGATTTTTCAACATATAGTGCAGAAATACAGGGTCAGATTCAAAGGTTAATGCAGGGCAGGGTTTCCATACTGGGGTCCTGGAGACCGCCATGCTCTGCACATTTGTTTTCCCCGATCCTAACACAACTGATCCAACTATTGAAATCGTTAACAAGCCCTTAATGAGATGGAAAACACTGCATTAGAGGACCAAGCATGGCTCTCCTAATAGCATCACCACAAATATCTGTCATTTACCTTTTTTAAAGAGGGGCAGGTGATTTGTCTACACTTATGAACGTTTATGTTGGTGGTTAGACTAATCAGGTCTTGTGAGCAGCCTAAAATGGAAACTGTGTACGTCTGCCAAGACTTGATTCATTGATTAACCTACTTCCATACATAACTGGGCAATACACCATCTTCAGCATTACATTACTGTTAAATAATACTGTCAGGAAATGAATGACATGATTTTCAGTTCATCACCCAATCCGTCCCCATGACAACATAATTGAACTGATCGTATGGCAAAATTCGAAAGTAGGCTAATGTAACGTAACCCTCCCCTGCTTTTTTCCTTTCGTGTCTACATGGCCTCTCTGGAATCTAACTGAGGGGGCGTTTTGATTTGTCGACGGGATATTGGGGGGGGGCCTGAACAACAACTCTGTAGAGGACTTTTGAAAAGGACGGACACAAGATGACACCCAGTCCAAAGGACTGAAATCCGTCATCGCGACAGAAAACTTTAATCCCTGTGTTTTGCTCTGATGAGAAAGTCGAACTGAACTGAGTTGCTGACACTGGGAAAGAGGGAAGGAGAGAAACGGTGGAATTATCACACAGATCAAACAAAGCTTAGCTTAGCCGTCGCTCCAGCGCTGCTGCAGAGACTGTTTATCTCTAAACAATGCTGCCGATTGTGTGGCCACTGCTTAATACTGTCAAAGCCAAGAACCCCCAGCAGGGAGCAGAGCACAAGTCACAATCCGCGAGCCCACCCGAGCAGCAAAACGCCACAGCCTCGCTCCCACCACCACGTGAGCCTGTTCTGAGGGATTTAATATTACGCTGAATTTGGGCCATTAGTAGGAATTCAACATCTGTAGGGTTTATGAAGATTAGGATGCTTCCCACTCGTTTGTTATTCTTATTTTATAGAAATCACCTGTCGAACTGAAGGCCAGCAAGTGAAGGAAACTGCAGTTTACATTTCTTTATTATTCCACCATTTTTCACCATAGTTCAAACAAGACTCAGAAACGAACAGTGAAGCACCATTAATAAAGCAATGCGTACGAAATTCAAACATTTAACTCCATTATTTTGACACAGGCGGCAGGAGTGTCTAATATAATTTAGGACTGGAGAGATTTTGGTCCCAACATTGTGTGTGTTGATAAGGAGATTTTAGTGTTTGTAAAAATAATATATATATATATATATAGCAATATCCAAAATATAGCAGACAGTCCATTATTACTTCCATGAAGATATGAGAGCAATAAAGCTCCACATAATAAAATAAACTCATCCAACAATCCAGCACTCTTCCATACAAAGCATGCGTCTCTTCAACAGGCCGAAGTTTTAGCCCAGTGAAAGAGTGCTGCAACAACATATCGATTAACATTTGATTATGAAAACAGTTGGCAGGACGCGCCTTGAAGAGCGAGTGAGGAGACAGAGGGAACAGCAGCAGAGAAACGCAGGCGTTTTACTGCCGCCATCAATCAATAAAAGCACATCTGAACACGTTTTACCTGCAAACTCTGTATAACCAATCAAGAGAACAAGAGAACAAAATGAATATTAATTAAACCTCTTTAGACAAAGGCGGTCGTTGCATTTTGAGGTGAAGAATCATTTATCTACCAGGTAAACGTATGATTCAGATTGGTCAGAACACAGTGACTGCACTTCCAACAACTCAAGTTTCTTTTCAAAACTGCAGCTTTATTGGGTGGGCTTCCATTCAATCACCACGAGTCCGGATGGAAATAAAAAGGTTAAACACAAATATCTTCTCCATTTATGAAACAGAGTTTACACACTTGGAAAGAGAGTTTACGGAACTTTAAAATCTAAGCTTGAGTACGGTTGCGTCCCAAACGGCAATACTACTACACTAAACACTAAAAAGGATGTTTTGTAACCAACTGACCAGTTCGTCAAAAATAAAGAAAACACTCAGAAAACTGTCTAAAAGTAGCGCATTTCATTTACAAGGACGAACAAAATTGAAGAAAAGGTTGCGTGTATTTTGACTGAAGAAATTCCCCTCTAGATGTTTGTGATTTCACATTTGGCTCCACTGGTTTTTCTGGGTTGTTTTCAGGTTCTTAAGGGGTGTCACACTTTTTACTGTACTTCATAAATATTATGTTTCCCTATTTTATATGGTCTTTCACAGTTTCACACTCCCTTTATGGTGATTAATACGTTTTATAGACTTCAGATGTTTACACCTTCCAGGCCAATTTAACAATAAATTTCAGCTTCACCTTTTAAATATATGTTGGAACCACACAGGAAGGTCCCAGGGGGGACACCCACTGATGCCCACCAAATGGTAGCCTATAACCTATAATGACCTGAACTGTTATTTAAAAGCTGTATTTGCTCCAGATCTTTGAACAATAACCTTTTTCTTCAGGAAATGTATCTACAAATAAAAAAAAACAACCAAATATTCTTAATATCGTTTTTACTCGTTTGTCATGGTCATGCCTTACCTTGATCAGAGAATTCATAGTTCAGTAGAGATTTAAAATGAACATTTCGGATTAAATTTTCAGATGATTACATTTTCGGTTCCCGGCAGAATACAGTTTGTTTCTGGTTTTCACTTTTGCTGCTGGACCTGGTTCAGACCCCTGGTTCAGACCCCTGGTTCAGACCCCTGGTTCAAACTGTTCTCCACAACCTAGTCTTTAAAAACAAATAAAACATGCAGAGTCTAAGGTTTACAGTACGGGCCTAATTTACTGCAGTAACTTCAGGAATGTAATGGCTAAAAAGGGGACTTTCAAATGAAGAGTCACTTGTTTTACACAACTATACACTGTAAAGTCCAACTTTCGAAGATCTATAAATCCCCAGAACGCACCTTCTAATAATGATCCAAACGGGACAGGCCCGGTCTGGTCATTTACTCTCACGCTAGGCTTTTGTACCCCGAATCAAACTCGTTCTCTGTAATGACCGCATCATTTAACCTCTGACCCACCCTGTTGCCAGGAGACGTAAAGAGCCCTCAAACCAACGCTGGCCTTGGCAGCTCCGGCTGCGCTTCCATTCACACTTTTCTATGCGCTCCCTCGAGCCGAAAACCCTCCAGAGCTCCTTTTCTCTGCTTAAGTAAACGGACTGTGGCCGTTCTCATGCTGACCTGCATATATTTGAGCTGGACTTGTGCCCCCACACTTGCCAAATAATGAGTTACAATTCAGCCTCCGCAGATACTGGCCACGGACGACAAGGCAGGAGCAACCGATGAATTTCCGGCCCCAACATGAGGTCCGGGGGACGGGGAAACTACTGCACGCCTGTCGTTCCAAGTTTTAGTTTAACACTTCAATGTTAAGTTATTACAGCACTTCCATTGTGCTCTTCTACCAAGATGTAATTAGAGAATTACATCTCTCAAGTAAAAGTAAGTTACACAATTAATACACTTACATCCCATTTACATTCTGTATTAAGAGGTTCTGGTCCACATATACATTGGTATTTTTTAAACACCATTTTTTCTTCGCACATACAACAATACATCATTAAAATGTTTTAAAAATAATGACTGTTCACATGAAAATACAAATCTGTCCAGAGCTGTCAGGAGCACACCAAACCAACATGCAGCGATTTAACCGTAAAGTTTTCAACAGTTCCCATATGCTAACAAAACCAGCGATGCTGGCAGTGGGTCTGTGGCTGTGCTGGAATCATTGAATAAAACGTCCTTTCCCCTCCACTTTGCTTGATTTTCACTGATCTGGTAGTAGAGTGGATCCACATGCTGCTCAGGTCGAATGATACCGATTAGGATGACCAGATCAGACCAGACGAGGACCAGTGGACAGGAAAGGAAGATTCATTACTACTGGGATAAAGCCCGAGTTGCGAAGTGCTGGATGTAGCGGTGACCTCTGCAGACGCCTCTGTTCATCAATACAGCGGGAGAATTACTGTACAATAATGCAAACAAGTAAAACAGTCCAGCAAGCAGGTTAAAACCAGCACTATTTTGGTTCCGTCTCCCATTGCATAAAATCACTCCACGGAAACGAAGGAGAAAATGGCGCACACTCTGACCATACAAGCCAAACGACTCAGAAACTCTGTTGAAAATCTTCACCCTGGATGAAGTTTTCCAAAGAGTCTGTTTTCAGTGACCTAAAACGCATCATGTGCATCAAAAACAAGAATGTGTTTTTATAAATACCTGTGTACACCTGGACAAGGCCTACATTTGTATCTATGTTAAGAAGTCACAAAACACAAAGCAAAATCTGAAAAATGGTCTACTTTTCCCTAAACAAGGATCGACAGAAAGTTTCAAATCTGCACTTTAACGGAATCCGTCAGCTCGACCTGATCCCTAATGACTTACAAAAAAGAACGCGTTCAAGATAATCTGTTTCACCAGCAATAACTGCGATTGTGCACAGTCAGCGTCAGTATGAGTGAGGCCAGCTGTACCGCACAAACCAAAGAGAGATTAAACTGTATTTTTCCCCCCAATCTCTTTTTAGGCGGAAAGGGAGAGCATATAATGAGGAGTTCTGCTGCTGCAGGAACAAAAGAATTTAATTTCTGAGCACTGGTCTGGCCTGTTGGTAATATGGGCATACGGATCTGGGCTTTGTCTGTGGTGGGGGTTAAATTGGGGCTAGCAGGTGCTAGAGGTAGGTATTAAAATTCGAAAACTGGTTGGTCCACTGGTGGAGAACATGTCAACCTTCTATAAGAGAACTTCCACAAACCTGAAAAGTGCATAATGCAGGTAGTGTGTCCTCTACACAGACACTATGCTAATGTTTAGTAAACTGAAGTCTGCCAACTGCTTGGTATAGCTCACTCTTTTTGGTCATTTTCATCTCAATGTGCAAGAGACAATTCTACACTCGTTTATGAACATGCAAGTCACATGTCAAATGTCACATGTCAAACGGCAGACACGTTTTCATATTTGTTTCGGTCACATGGTGCAATGTTTCTGAATTTAAATAGCCTCCAGCCTCCTTCAGTATCCAACCACCAGATGCTGCGACTGAGCGAGGGACAGGCCTAAAAATAGGTGACCCCCATCTCTGATGTGGCCATCCAAAGCGCCTCCAGGCCTCCCGCAGAATTCCACTACTTTACACCAACTAATTACTCGGATGGCAGAAGCAAACACAGGAGAGCGATGCAGTCGTGCACTAAGCTAGACACATTTAAGCCACATAATTAAATAAAGTGAAGAACACCGTCCCAGAGCAAGGTGTCGACCCAGGACTGTCAGTGTGAAAAGACAGAATGAGCCATCACACATTAGCTTATGTATAATGTGGCCTTAGGATGTTGCAGCCTCACAAACTTTAGAGTTTGTAGAGATCATAAATGATGATAATAATCACATTTGTTACAGATACATACCAACTACAAGTATATACTAGTATACATTTGCACACACACACACGACTCAATTTGTGCAGTTATAATATAACTGTGGTGTACAGTGTCTTCGAGTACCTATAAAAGCGTTCTATAAATAATGTATTATTATTATTAGTAGTAGTAGTAGTAGTACCCACTGCTTAAGAAAGGTCCACGACCCAAATAATATTTGGCCAGTGGTTTTGTGGTCCTTTTCACAGTCAGTTAAAGTAGACAAGTAAGATACGTAAGTGGACCCAATAAACAAGCACTTCTGTGTACTTGTAAATATATTATTCATATTTTCATTATTTAATATTTTATGTTCATGATGATAAATAAAAAGACTCTTAAGAGAGCAAACAACCTACCTGCTGGCATGTATATGCGAGGTGAGTGGGAGATAAAGTGTTTGGGATAGTGTTTATGAAGCCGGTAGTCCTTCTCGCTGCGAGAGCGGTTGCGTTCTGAGGCCCGGTCCGAGAAGTCTGAGCTGGGCCAGGCCCGGCGCAGGGTGGTGCTGCGCGTTTTCTTCATGGCTGAGCCAGGACAGAGCGGTCCCCTGCCACACAACCGCCTGCCTCCCGAACGTTACACACTCACGCTCCCCACATGGCCAGTCCCAACACGAGCACCGCTTTATCTCTCTCCGCTTTTCTTTCCTTCTGGCTCTCTGATGGTCCCGCATGCAGGGACATTCACACAAGCACTCCACACACACGTACACACGACTGTGCTCAGAGATCAGACAAATGGCAGGTTAGGCTGCCTCGTTATCCGTAAAAGAACAATGCACTTGTCCACAGCCACTTGGAACTGTTGCTTGGAGATGTGCCCAGATACGTCTACATTTGTAATCCCGGTTTAAGAGTATCTAACTTCCCATGCACGGAAAGGCACGCACATGCATTTCGGCACGCTCAGCCCACTTCAGCATGTGGATAGGAGGAGAAGAGGTGTGTAGGAGGATCGGAGATGACGGATAAGGGATCAAGGAGGAAGGGAAGGGAGGGAGGGGGTGGTCCTGCTTTAGTTTGGGGGCTGCTGGAGGTGCAAGAGGGGGCCTGAGGAGGGGTTTGCAGCGTGAGAGAACCCAGCTTTCAAACAATAGCTCAATTCAGTGGAGCTACGCTCCACTAGCACGAGCAGGCAACACAAAAGATCCCCCCAAAAAACAAATTAGACTTTTTAAAAAAACGCAGAGGTACTACTTTGGAGGTCCATGCCTGTTGTTGTGTCTTCAGTTCAAGATGGAGGGTCCTTCTGTCATGCAGAAATGACATCGCGAAACGAAAGGGGATATGGTATATATTAAAGACTGAAGTTCCAAGGCGAGATTTCCCATCCAGGCGGGAACGCTGCTAAAAATGTCCTTGGGCAAAAATCCTAATCCCACTTTCACCGCTCCAATTTGCTGTGAATGAGAACATCTGCTAAATACGTTTATATTCAGGCAGAGTTAACACAGCATCTTGCACCAATCAAAGTAACAATCCAAATCCCATTGAAGAATGTATACCAAAACTCTTCACCTTGACGCCACACCGGTCTGATATATTACATTCGTACAGGCAAGACCTAGCACATCCCCAGTGTGATCCAAAGTGCTGGTGACAGGAAGATAAACACTGTCCCAAGCATGCAAGTGTGTTTTCTGAGCACATTCAGCTGGACAGGACTCAAATCACAGTTGGACGAAAGCTCCAGAGCAGCACACCCACACTTAATCGTCAGTCGTCTCCAAACTGTGTCGTCTGCACACTTTTCCCCCCACTTTAAAACGCAAAAGCATGAACACGTCCCCTCACTATGTGCTCACACACTTTCTAACGCAAGTATGTGCGGAGGCCAGTGATGCTTGTAGAGAAGCCTCCTGGTGTCAGACCTGTCGATCCAGTCAGGTAAAGCTTCTGCACCTCCAGGCTCCTTTTCCTGGCTGGCTCACTGCCCAGCCTATAGCTGCTAAGCACCTTATTTACATACACACACGGTGTGCCAGCGTGCAGCTGCTGGCCGATCTCTGTTCGCATACAGAACAAACAGCAAGAGAAAAGAAAAGAAAATCCCTTGTTGGATCTCTCAGAGAAGGGACAGAGGCTTTGCTTCTGAATTCCCTGTCTACACCCCCACTCTTTTGTTCTTTTCTTTAGACTCTTCTCTTCTTTCCACTCCGTCTGCACGGGGTCGTCTACAAGTCCACGGTTCCCGCCGGTTCCACTATGGTCCGCGAGTCAGCTGCTGCACAGAAAGTTCTGTCGGAATGCAATTACAGAGATCCATCCACTGAACGAGGATACGGGGCACTGGGAGCAGGCAAAATGCCTCTGTATGGCGCTCACTCTTACTCTCTTTCCTCCCTCCCTCCGTGGCTCTTCTGACTGGAGTGCATTCGTGCAGCTGCTTGAGTCCTCACAGCCAATCACTCTCTGACAGCGGCCTATCGGCTTAGAGCAAGCAAGAGAGAAAGAGAGAGGGTGCGAGGGGGAAGGGGAGCAGCTACTCCAGCCTCACAATCCCACACATTCTGAATTATTTACTCACAACTAGACTGTGAGTACATGAAGAAAACAGAGCTCAGAGATAGAAAGAAAACATCTATAACAGAATCATCTTATTTACTTTCTCTTAACCTTTCCTCAACCAGGTGAGTCTCTTGAGATTCCCAGCAAAGATACCTACAAAAACCAATCCAGGTCTACCACTACCACCAAACAGATTCTGGTGAAAGAGTTGAGAACGGCTAGTGTGAGGTGTGTGGTCTCTTGCTAAATGTGGAAGAACTACATGTGAGGTTTCTGAAATGAATCGTGAAATGTGTGTCTTTTTTGGTAACCCAACTGGACTTGAGAACTCTTTCTCTCCCCTTCTTTCTGCAGCTGCCCATTAATCACGGGGAGTACGCCCTCACTCCGACCATTTGAGCAAGCGGCATGAAACTAAATGTTTTTCCAATAAGCCGAGGGTCAGAGGTCTTCGGCATATAAGAAAGCACGCCTCCTCCATCTCCTTCTATCGGGTTCAGGCTGTCTCCCCTACTCAGCACAGACATTCCTTTAAGTCCTCTAAACTCTGAAGGACTTCTTCACAGGAGGACTACGCACCACAGGCACCCACAGGGCAGAACATGTCCACAGAAATTCAATGAGACACTTTAAAAGGTAACTTCCTCGGCAATTAGCACCACAGCCATCTTCAGGGGGAGGCCGCGCCTTGAAGGACTGACGATGTCAACAGCTGAAAACAAAACTAGCCGTTCATTATTTTTGGGCTGTCTGAGAAGGGGCTGAGGGAAGCAGAGGGTCAGGTGGTGATGCTAAGCAGACTCTGGGTGTTGCATTACAGTGCCTCGTAATAGAACAGTGCGCAGTCACGGAGGGGAAAAAACCTGCTGTAGGTCAACGTCACTCACCTTAAGCTTCCTTGGCACTGCACTGCTACGGAGAAATCTGCATTGTGCAGAACTCATAGTCGATGTTTTTTATCACTTTCCACACGACTGGGCTGTTTATGGATGACAAGGTGGATTGGGGCTGGGGGGCGGTGAGGAATAGTCTGGTGGAAAATCTCACTTACTCTATTTTCCCCTTAACAAACATAGGCGATCATCCAAAATAAGTTTAGTGTTTGGCAGACTTTGCTTGTTCAGTCTCGCACAAGGTTAACAAGGTTAGGCGCGCAGTCTGTGCAGTGCAGGTGGGTGGTCTAGACGTTTCCATTACTTGTTAGTTACAGTAGCCTTGTTGCGCCAGTTCAAAAAAGAAGAAGAACTTTATACGCTGAACGTCCTAGCTGAACGACTACATTTGGAGTAAGTGGAAAACAGTAAAAAAAAAAAATTTCATTAATATAGAGTGGACTGAAAAGGTACTGATCATAATTAACATCTGAACTCACTTCATTCGGTTCTTGGTTGTACTCTGGCCATGTTGGCACAGCTAGAGCTTTTGGTATGTCTATCATACTGTTATTCCTCCTTGTCCTATAAGCGGAGACCACTGTCTGCTAGATGGCTTTACTGGAACATTCCTGCATATCACTAAAGTCATTTCATGCCTCGCAACCTCTGAACGGTTCATATTCCCTCTTGCTACGGGGGCATGCTTCTCTTTCAGTGGGCCTGGCCAGCGTGGGGCTCCTGGAGGCGCTGTTCCATGCGGTTCTTTCCCGACCCTGTTGCGGAGCCTCCTTGCTGGGCCCAGAGTTAGCGTTTCCTGCTCTTGTTATGGCTCATGTTTCTGTCCGTGTTATGTCAGGGCCGCCAGTGATGACAGGAATGCAGACGAGGGGCCGGGGAGCACATGCTTCTTCTACCAGAGAAAACTGACAGCATGAACCCCAACCGGGCACTAGCCAAGCCGAGGAGACGCGGGGGCACTTCTCATGCGAGAACTTTATTGTTTCAAAAACAAGGATAGGGCTCGAGTAAGGAATAGGGCCAGGGGTTAAGGCTTGGGCTACACTTGAGTCACCCACTCATCTTGGGCACAAAGATCTGCTTTGTACTCTTCATACTATATTTCTAATGCCTTCTAACAGCAGTACACGAGGCACTGAGGAATGAGAATCATGTCTCTGTTGATTCAGATAAATGGTATGTCTTCAAAAACTGAAACTAGAGTGTTCCTAATAGTGACCTCAACATCACTTCCATGCCCCAAACACCCCCCTCTACCCCAGACATGGTAACCCTTACACGATCCACCCACCCTGAGGGTTTTCTTGCTCTCATACACCAAACTACACTATACCAGTCGGTTTCCCCCCCTCTTTCAATCAGGGAAGCTCAAAACATGCACCCTCCATAGATGCCAGACCTCCTCCAGGCTGTAAGAAAACGTGTTCTGAATTATCAACCCTCTCTCCCCCACTTTCCTTCTCTCTCCATCCCACTCCCCCTCTCTTTTTCACTATCACCACAAGCACTCATTCCAACCCCCTTCTCGCCAAAGTACCCTGTTCTTAAGATCATGCTACCCTTAAATTCTCCACAACTCATTACTGCTATATAGCTGTATGTGAGTGTTTCATACTATGGAACATATTCCCATTCGCCCTGAGAAAAAAATTAAACATCTCAGAGCAAGTCCCCAAAACCTCTAAAAAAAAAAAAAAAAGTGTCACTAACTGAGTAGTTAGATGACCTCATATGCTCAGTGCTAGTATTGTCAAGCCTGAGAGAGAACAGAGTTTCTTTTCCGCTCTCTACCCAAAAAGCCAGCATAGAGCCGAACACTGCAGAAATTACGGTCGGTGGTACAGAGCTGTAAACAACTGGTAGGGATGCATGCTGGGTGCTGCTGTATTTGGGCGTAAAAGCACAATTAAACTGCCAAAGTTAAATTAAAAGACGTATTCTAAAGTTGGGCTTGCAACACATGACTGAATCAACCGACGAGAGGGTAGAAAACACACAAAAAAATGTGCTCACATATGCTGTGTATGAATACAGCTGAAGACAGAGGGGGGTCAAGATGGTCTTTCCACTTGTTGGTATACTACAGACATTTCACAGAATATGTTTGCTAAGCGATAACCAGGGATTGACATAAGTGGTATGTAAGTACAAATTGGCGTATATGGTCCGCAAACGCGCGGCAGTTTTCAGTATCACAGCGCAAATGCGTAGCTAATTTGAGTAACTTAGTACTGCGTGCACTGCCCCGCCCCTCCCCGCCCCTCGACTTCACGGCCCGAGACACGGCCGAGACGCAGACCTCTGTGCACAGGAGTTCACAATACTTTACAAGGCAGTTAGCAGCTAATATTAGCACCCCCGCCCCCGAACCACACCACGGCCGAGTTTTGTTATGTTTTGACCGATTTTGAACGAGTCAGCAATCATCAAAAAGTCTGTTGGAAGCATTTATGAGACACTGCTTCCTCTCCAGCAATATTCTCGAATTTATCATTCAGAAAACTTGTTTGGTGTTCAAATCACAAGTACCCAGGATAAAATTCTTACCAAAAAAGGTTCCAGTACAATGTCAAAAAATGACTTTATTGTAACTATAGAACTGAACTGGTATACATTACTGAGCCACTTCATCAAGTACACCTACCATCAGCTCTATTTACCACACTGGTGCACTTTATAGTTTGGTGGTCCATTTGTTTCTCTCCACCAGATATTTTTGGTTGGCAGACTATTATTAAACACAAACACACCAAGTTGCTGCCTACCATGTTACTTACTGGTGGTCTTGTGGGGGTAACAAACGATACAAAGAAACAGATGGGCTACAAAATGCAACTGTATGGTAAGTGGAGACAATAAAACGGAGCAAAGAGTGGGTTAGGTAGGTTTACTTAACCAAGTGGCTCATCAGTGTATATTCATCAAGGATTATAAACATGCCACACAAGCTGTGTGTGTTAGTACAAGCCATGTCATACTGTTTTAATAAACTGTGGTTAATGGACCACAGAATTTCAAAATGTATTGCTGCTCATAGCCCATAAGTTCCAAACCTTAGCAATCAGGAAGTCATAATGTTTGATATGAACTGGTGGATGTCCTCGCGCAAAGAAATAACTATATTTACCCTGAACAATATTATTAGTGTGAGCTAAATGTACCAACCCAGTGTCAAATAAATCTGTTCAATAGTGTGAAATACAAAAATCAGGTTTTTCAAGAAGCTGGAAAAGTAACAGACTGATCTCAAGACAGCGACAGTGTGTACATGTGGCCTCAGTGGCATATACCACGCAACTGCCAATGAGGCCAGGCCTCCAGCCTCGTCCTGCTGTAGCCCAGTTTCTGCAAACAGGACGCAATTATGGCTCTTTAGTGAGCAAATACAAAGCCTGGCCAAAAACTCTGCCAAACCACAACTCAGTGGCCTCAGTCCAAAGCCCAAAACCACGCATGAGGGACATGCAGGACTCCATCTGGTACCTGAACGAACCCAGGGTTTTAACCATTACAGCTCATTCCAGAACTCCTTGGGGACTGTGGATTAATGGTGTGTCTGATAGATCTCAACATTCATGGGTTAACATAACAAATGCAACGCTCGCGATGTATGTGGTATAACACAGTCATAACATAATGAGTGATTAGGAAAGAAAATAATTGCAAATTGTTGTACTTGGCACGCAAAGCATAGTCAGTAATTCTACGTGCCTTACTAAAGCAGAAACATACATTAGAGAGAGATTTACGACTAGGGAAGGTATAGTAAGCGTATGACCCTTTTTGTCCTCTCTTGAACACACTTTTACAAACATATTCAAGCTCTCACTGCACACCGCCCACCACATTCTCCTGGCGCAAAAAAAGTCCACGTCCCGGACAAACAGACGCTTGGCTGAGTGCCATTTGCTTGCTATCTCTGAACGTGGGGTCTTTGGGGGGGGGGAGACGACAACTGCTGTTGGCCTTCTCCCACCACAAAGCACAAACACCATCCATAATTCTGCTGCGCATCACTCAAAAAAATGGCCCTATATGAGGCTCATTTCTTTGACAAAGTGCGCACAGAATAAAGTATTGGCTTAAGACATACAAGACAACTTGTTCTATTAGTGCAGCACTGCATTGTCTTTGCTTCTACAAATGCTATCATTTTTACAACAAAAAGTGTAACAGCATGAAACTCTTTCTCTGTATTGAACCCATTCGCCAAGTGAAGCAGCGGGCAGCCATGAACACAGCGCCCGGGGAGCAGAGTGTGGGGACGGTACCTTACTCAAGGGTACCTCAGTGGTGCCACCGACAGTCCTGAGATTCAAACCCACAGCCTTCTGATCGCAGGGACAATGCCCTAACCAGTAGGCCACCGGCTGCCCCAAAAAAGGATCCTATTATTGCATGCAATGCTTTTATTTCCTCATAGAAGGAAAACTAAAAAATACTGCTGTCAAATTAAAATGTAACGCTGTTAACATATTTTTATAGTTTGACCCTTCAAACCACATGTAAGGGTCTAGGCTGAAGCCCAGCTGCTCGTGTGTTATGTAGAGTATAAGACTGTATGCCTCTTTTTCAAGTACAGTTTTAAAACCACTTTTAAAGTGATACGTTTCACAAATGTGTGTGAAAAGGACTCTATTATAATGTGCCTTTACTTTACACCTAGTTTTGATTGTAGCCCCCCTGGTGAATCAAGTTGCGCATGTTTTTGACTGGGATGGAGTGTGTTCATTAACATATCTACACCGTACACTGCTTATGGAAGACATCTGGATAAATCAACAAGCAACAAACTAACAAAAGCAACAGCAGAAAGCTTCCACTGTACGAAAGAGGGCGAGAATGAAAGTGTTACAGTTATGCAGGAATTCAGTCCACTGGCTGTATGTTTATTACAAGCATAGTGGACAAAAGACAAAAGTACTAACATGCATAATTTCTTTTCAACTGCTTGGTTGCAATTCAGCATCAGTCTTATCAGGTAAGGATTACACCAGTTCGTTTGTGCCTGTTTGGGCATTTTTACCTGCTGTTTGTTCACCATTAGAATTGGGATTGGGTCCGGTGATTTCGTTTAGGTACCAGTGCTGCATCAAGCTCATTATTTTATATATTATTGTATTTACTTTCTACTTTTTCTATTTCTTGTAGTACTTTTATTTAAATGTAATCCATCTGTGTACCTTTTTTTTTTTTTATGTAAAGTTGGGGGGTACACGTGTCTAAGAATTTAATTACAGGTAATGATGCTACATTGTCATCGGTATGGCAATAAAACTCGAAATCACACACAGATCTGGGCCAGTGTATCCTATGAGGCTGGTGTAATGCTTACCTGACAGGATTTGTGCTGTTATTAAGGCTAGGGAACACATAACCAAGTACAGGGGGTCCTCGGGTTACAACCGTCTTGACATACGATGTTTCGAGGTTACTATTCTCACTCCCACTCCGTCTACACCGTTAGCCTTGTACTTACGGACTACGTGAGTGAACTAGTTCGGTTGTGCGCGGTGGAAGAATACGCAGTAACGCAGCGTGTGAGTTTTCCTTTTCCTTTTCTGTGGCTTAGTTGTGTTTTTAGGATTTTACAGCTGTGTCAGGATCAGTAAGTAAGTATATTTATATATGTATGCAATAAACCCCTGCTCATTCACTTCAGTCGAATGACTGAATGGATTTTTTTTATAGAACCGGACTAATAACACTGGTCAACAAATTTTTTTTTTTGTAATCATCAGAAACCACAACACACTTTTCTAAACCAGTTTTTCATGCTGATTTCAGACCTGCTTTCAGTTTTTTTTCAGTCACATCAACTTTTTGAATTATGAGTAATATTAGATTTGCAGTAAACTTGCATGCGTTTTTTTTTATTAAACCTCAGGCACCGATCAAGTAACTGTTTCAATATTTTCAGTGCAAAGTCAGACAGACTCACACTCTGGCATAGATATAATGATCAGTGTCAGTCAGACACCACTGTTTCTTCAAAAACACTTAGTATATGATTTTCTTGTGTATATTGTGTCCGGTTGGTCATGGTAGAGCATCCAGCAGTAGTCGGCCATCATGCTCTCGTTCCAGAAACCTTGGTAGCGACGCTCCATTAACATGAACGTCCTGATGAAAACGCTCTCCCTGTTCATCACTCACCATGCCAAGATTTCCTGGAAAGAACTCGAGGTGTGAGTGCAGGAAATGTATTTTCAATCTGAACTCCTTCCTTGTACGCAGGAGACTTGTGGAAGCCCAGAAAGTTTTCGCCTCCCAAGCTTCGAACTCGGCTGTTGAGAGGGTTTGTTTGAAGCCTTCAACCTGCAAAACGGACTTGATCTGTGGACCTATAAATATTTGGAAACTTTTCAGCAAGGTACTGAAAACCTCGTGAGTTCGCTTTGCCCATGGCCTTGACAAGATTCTTCATCGAGCCTAGCTTGAAATGGAGAGGTGGCAAAAAATATTTTATGCGGATCAACCAGAGGCAGAAACTTGACACAGCTTTTTTCAGGCTCATAGGCATCTCGTGGCTGCGAGTCACGCTTGACATAATGTTCCTCAGTAGACCGGCTGTCCCACAGGCACAGTAAACAGCAGTGTTTGGTGAATCCTCCTTGTATTCCCATCAACATACCAATCACCTTCAGATCACCACAAATGTTCCACTGGTGAGTTTTACATGTGACCGATTTCAAGCAGTGCCTTCATGTTGTCAAAGGACTCCTTTAGATGAACAGAATCTGCAGTCGGCACACTTGGTTTGGCATTTCCGTTATGGAGCAGGACTGCCTTCAGGCTCCTTTGTGAAGAATCGATGAAGAGACGCCATTCAGCTGGAACATGCTCTTGTGACAAACTGCTGAAGAGTCCGTTGATGTCATGACGGTAGCACAGTGAGCCGTCAGCAGTGAAGAACGCTGTCAAGTTACGACTTCGACTTCTGTAGTGAGTTACAGTAACACCCTTGGCAAGCAAATGCTTCTGCTTAAGCCTCGAAGGAAGAAGATCTACTTTGTCATTTGACAGATTTAGATCACGAACGAAATCGTTCAGCTCTGCTTGTGGAAAAGTCTCTGGTTCTGAATCTTCATCGGCCACGTAATCAAGATCTGATGGCTCTGGACTGTAACCAGATGCACCTTGACCGTGTTCCTCGTCACCTTCTACAGAAGGTAATCCATCATGTGGCGGTACAGGAACAGGTAATGAGTCATCATGAGGAACAGGCCTGGGATATACAAAGGAACAGAATCCAGGCTCTGATATGCAATTTTGTGCTTATTTTTGGCTGAGAATCCCATTGTATTCACACGGCAAAAATAACAATCGTTGAGATGATCTCGCGGTTCCCGCTACACCATCGCGATTGCAAATGGCATTGCAGCCTTTCCCAGATTTAGCCAGCAGTCACGCAGTCCATTGGAACAACTGTTGCAGATGACATGTGTAGTCCAAGATTTATCCTGGTCACCCAGTGGACAGCCAGAGTACAATTTGTCTGACTTCTTAAGGTCTGCGGTGACGTCGTGCTTTCGTCGTGAATGAACCACACATGTAACAGAAACTGTCTGGATGATTAATACAATTTCTAGGCATGATAACAACTGAAATCAATCGCAATTAATGCCGTCTGTGCCATAAAACACTGGGAACTGTTGTTAAATCCGGTAATATGCTTAGGCTTATTATACCAACTATCATGCAATAAATAACCAGCTTCATCACAAAAACTGTACGTGCGGGAAAAACTAAACGCAGATTTGAAATCAGCAAAGAAAAACACTACAAAACCCACGTAAACTTATCTCTGATGATTTTGACCTGTTGACCTGTGTTATAAGAGGACTGTCTGGGCTTTAAAATGAGGCTGAGGCACATTCAGCTTTTATACAACACACACACATATACATATATATATGTATTGTCATAACATTTTTAATTTTGGTGCATATATATATACACACACATTTTCTACCCCTTTGTCCCTCACTTTGGGGTTTGGTTGGCTGGAGCCTATCGCAGCTGCTATGGTTGAACCCTGGACAGTCGCCAGCATGTCGCTGGGCTACATACAGAGACAGACAACTATTCACGCTCACAGTCACACCTAGGGGCAATTTAGTATGCTCACCTGACCTCTCCCCACTGCGTGCATGTTTTTGGTGGTGGGAGGAAACCCACGTGGTCCCGGGGAGGAACATGCAAACTCCACACAGAAAGACCCTGCGCCCAACCCGGGAGTCGAACCCGGGAGTCGAACCCGGGAGTCGAACCCAGGCCCTTCTTGCTGTGAGGCAACAGCACTAACCCCTGCGCCTCTGTGCCCCACACACACACACACACACACCCACACACACACACCCACACACACACACACACACATATACACATACATACATACATACATACATATACATATATATGAATAAACATATTGATTATAATTGTCATTGTGTGTCGTTGTGTTTCCTATTGTGTAAACTACATACAGGGATTTGTATTGGACATGCAAAGGTGGTTCCATGCCACCCCTAGTTTACATGCACAAATTTAACAATTTAACAGCAAACCCAAAGCACAGCAAACCCAGAAGGGTTTTGCATTTTTGCTTCCCATCATGCAGGAACCACAGTAACACATGGCACCTAATGACTTATTCACTTATTTCTTTAAAAATCACACGCAGATAAAACAGGACAGAAATAGATAGGACGGAAAACAGTGGGGGTCGGAGAGCTCAGAGGATGTAATTACAGTTTTTGTCTCCAGTCAGACTTCCTGACCCCGTATGACTTCTGGGTTTGCTGTACTTTGGGTTTGCTGTTAAATTGTTAAATTTGTCCGTGTAAACTAGGGGTGGCATGGAACCACCTTTGCATGTCCAATACTAATACTGACACCATTACCTCGTGAATTTGCCAGCACCGATACTGTCTTTTTTCCTCTTCAGCAACTAATCCGTTAACGTCTGTCTGAATCTGAAACGGCTCCTTTCTTCCTCTAGGGGGCGCTGTGTAAGTTATAAAACTCCAGTTTCTACGCCCATACAGTGCCCAGTGTGTCCGTACTGGAGTTCGTCTCCAGCGGCTCTATGTTAGACGTGTTCTATACAGTTTGTGCAGGAGTCTGTATTTTAGTGCACTACGTAGGGAGAAGGGAGTCGTTTGGGCTCCCTGCTGCTCGTCTGTGTTACTTGTGTCCTGTTCTGTGTGTCTCTTTACAATACGTCGATCAGAGTTTAGTTCAGTGTTTATTGGATCTTTTTCTGATATCTGAGCGGACGATTTTGAAATCAGATCTGTGTTTTCAAAATGTTTTCAAAACTGGTTTCGTTTCGGAGAAATTTGAGAAAAAAGAACGAACCTTTATTTATCCGACGTTTCTATCCAAAGCGACTTCCATTCCCTACCTACAGGGGTCAGTCTCCCTGGAGCAACTTGGGGTTAAGGGTCTTGCTCAGGAACCCAGTGGTGGTAGGATTCGAACCCATGACCTCTTGGTCCAGGTGCAAGATCCTACCCACTAAGCCACCACCATCTGAACAAATTTAAAAAAAGACTAATTAGTATAAAATGCCATACTTAAGTTTGTTTTTGATATAGGACGTGTATTTATTTTCACTTTAACAAAATATTCACCCAGACTTTTTCCAATTTAAGCAACCAGTGGGCAGCAATGTGGAATAGTGGGCAGCATTGTTGCCATACAGCCAACAGGTCCTGGATTTGATTCCTGGCTGGGGCTGTCAAGGGTCCTTTCCATGTGGAGTTTGTAAGCTTTTCTCATGCCTACATGGGTTTGCTCTGGGTTTTATTCCACAGTCTGTGCACATCAGACACATTGGAGATGTTAAATTGCCCCTAGGTGTGACTGTGTGTCTGCCCTCTGTCCACCTCCCTTGATTTTGACTGATCATGGAGCCACATGCTAGTCAGATCCACTGTATCTTTAGTGAGAGCTACAGATCAGGTGAAATCAGGGCAAGCAGACAGGGAACATTCAACTATTAGGACATTGCCACAGACTCTTTCTTCCAGAAATAGATGTCGGCAAGAATTGAGCAATACAAGTTTTTTGGAGTACATTTGCAGCCAAAAAAATTGTAAAGAAAAAAATATGAACATTAAAATGACTATTAACACCTTCCCAAGGGTAGCCCCTCACCCAGTGTCCCCTGTGGCTCATTGCCGCACTCACTGCCAGTTACAGCACTTTTCACACTACAGGATCTGGACTTGCTGACAGGTCCAGATGTTTAACATGCTAGACATCCATCAGACATCTGCGAGGCATCGGTGAGCCTTTTGGAGGTCGTCTTTTTACACAGCAATCAAGAGCTGATTTGCAATTTGTGATTTGTGTCTGACCTGTGGCTTTTGTCTGTGATTTCCAAAAACGAGTGGAAAATAAGGGTTAAGATTTTTAAAATGTTTCTCAGCTTGGTTCTCGAATACAACTTGGTGTACAACTGGTGCACATCTCATCCACAAAAATAGTTCTTCAAAGGACTTTCTATTCCAAGGGTCTTTAGTCACCGCTCAAACGATTTGGATACCTTCACCGAATAGGGGAGTTATTGCGTGTTCAACTTATTGAGAACTTAATGCAGAATGAACACAACAGGTAATCCTTTCTACCTGTGGCAGCAAGACTGTATTCTTCCTCATTCTATAGGTGATCTTTTTTGGCATTTATGTCATTCTGTTCTCATTCAGATTGTGCAATATAATTTTTTAAACTGTATGTTATTGAATGTTAGTCTCATCCCCCCATCACTTGCTGCTATCTCATTTTATTGGATTCATATTTTTATAGCCCAAACACTATGTCACTTTTCATAACCACTTGCACTACTAATCTGTTAGTTATTTTGTTATTACTACTGTTATTGTCTTTTTAAACTTTTTGTTGTCTTATCTTTAATCCGGTTCTTTCTTATCTTATATTATTAAGGGGTTTGGTTTCGTAGTGTGTTGTGCACATGGAGACTAATCTGTTACTTTTACATTGTCATTTAATTAGTAAAAAGTATACTTAGTTGTAACTGTGAATGTTAATAGAATTAAACTATACTAGCACTTCCATCCCAGTGGGACAATTAATTAGCACTTGGCTTCGGCTGCCTGAGGAAGGTGGAAAAGAATGCCAGATTACTGCCTTTGTGCTACATGAATATAAGCTGGAATGAGCTAAGAGTACTCAGTAGGGAGAATATCAATTATTCTACCACTTACACTTATACAACACGACTGTTGTGCAGGTGCCATTCATAGGACATTACCATTAGCATGTACAATGGAAAATGTTTGTTTGCTAAGTGAATACTAGCTTTCTATACTGAATATTTTTTGTAGTGACTTTTTTGCTCAATGACTAATCGCAAACTGAAAATGTCCTTTTTGGAATGACTAATTTCTTGCTATAGTGAATATTTGTTTGCTAGGAGGCTGTCTTCTAAGTGTATGCTTTTTTGCACTTACACATAAAAACCTGAACCTCGTTGTTTTTGCAATCCAATTTCAGTTTTAAGGTGTATGTTTTTGAATATTTGTGAATATTTGCATTTTTGGTTATAAATATGTTTCTTTTAAGGTATTTGTTTGCTGAGTGAATATTTTCATTTTCAAGATGGCCCAATATATCTTAACCAAAATTCTTTGTAACAAAGTCTTGATCAATTAACTTAAATTGATGTTTTTTCTTCTCCTACAGATGTACTGTTTCAGTTATTTTGTTAAGACTACAACCATACCCATCATTTTATGAAATCTTGGCAAGAATATTGTAAGATTATTCAATCTATTTTTATATTTGTATTTATTATAAATTATTTAATTAGTGCATCAGCACAATTTTACTAGTTGCATAAAATTATGCTGTAGGGAAGTAAACTTGTTTAGCTGTTCAGTGAGATAATGGCCTTTTTTAATGAAAAATTTAAAACCTCTTATTTTTAGTTTTTCAAAGTTGTTCAAAATAAATTTTATTAGAATTAATACAGATAACATCAATAAAATCAGTGATAGTATCTATTTCCACACCATTTGCAGCTATAACTAATTTGGTTCAGTCTAGAGTTAGGGACAATACTTTTGATAAACCAGATGTACCGAAGATGGGATTCAATGCAAATCAATGCATGGCATCAAGTAGAAACCTGGAGTGAAACTTTGTTCTTCTTACCAGCCTAAAAGATATCATGCATTCATGTTTGCATTTATTCGAATAAAAAAAGTTACTTTTACATGCAATAACATTTACCACACAGATTAATGTTTTAAACTGTCTGTCTCTCCTTACAATCAGATATGCCAGCTACATTTATGATGCTTTACTTACAAGATATAATTTTTTTGCACTACTGTCCTCAAACAAACCCTTCAAGAGTAGTGTTTTTTAGGGGGGTTTTTTCACACTAGAACATTTTTGTACAGCTGATTCCCAGCTGGTGTCAAAGCTTACCTGATAACAGCTTTACTGCTACAGCTCCCCTGAACATTCAGTGAACGGTCCGGTGGTTGAAGGTTACTCAGAATAGAGATGGCTAGAGGTACAAATGCTCCTGTCTGCCGCAGCATATTCTCCTAGCACAAAAGAGCAGGCCACTGAGGACACAGACTGAGCTTTGCAACTTCTACCACTACCACACAGTTTGGATGCGGGAGCCAATGGTTCTTTAATTTAGTCATCTCCAGTTGCAACCATTGGCTAAAGCTCCCCCAAACACATGATCCCATCAACAGTGGGAGGTTGCAGGTTAGCATGTGCTTTCTCCAAGAAGATATATTAAGCATCTTATAATGTAACATCATTGAACAGGGTAATGCACTTGGAGGAGATTAGTAACTCATACCGACTAATGGGGAGAGGGGGCACCCACCCAGAGAGAGCAAAGCCAATTGTGTTGGACGCCATCCACCGCTGGCTGAGGCACCACTGAGTCTCGAACTTATGATATCCTGATGAAAGAGCTGATGCTTAGACAGGTGTACCTCTTGCGAGAAAGGTGGTGCCATTTTACTTCTCCTGAGATCTCTCAATCTTACCTTTTGTGCTTTTGTTAATGCTTTTTTTCTTACCCTGCACTCCTCCAGCATCAGAGTTGTTGGAACACTTTAAAACTTAGCTGAGTGTCTGAAAAAAAAAAAAAAATTCTGGAATCAAAGTTCTTTCCCTCTCCCTATCTCTCTCTGCGCCAGGTGCCTGGTCATAAGCCACACTCTTACAGGATTAGTGTTCTCCATTAGAGTTGCCTGCCATTCCCTGACTGATTTCCCAAGTGTGTGGTTCTCACAGCGTCCTAACGAGCGCTCTGGAAAGTTCACTGTTCAGACAGATGTTCGGGCTGTGAACGGATTAAGGAGAGGAGACAGGTGCCAGCCAGCCGCAGAGACATATGGGTTATGGACTAAACAGCGCTAACAATGTTGTCTGTTGAGCTCGTATTCCATGTCATTTGGGATAACAAATTATTTGTAGAAGCATCAAAGTTTACAGCGCATGATAGATGCTCTGACAAGTCACTGGTCACATTGTTTTTTGAGCATAATTAGTGAAAGGCAGTTTTGTTTCTCTCACTTAATTCATTTCAAGTTCAGTGAAAAGGCATGAGCCTAATAAGACTGCTCTAAAGTTCTGAATCTTTCTAGCCCATTGGTCTGCAGGCCTCACCTCACTGAGCGGATGAAAAACAGACTGGTTGAAAGATAAACACACCAACATCCAATAAAAGGATGTTTTAAATAGAGTATATTCTGTTACTTTTATGTGCATGTTATGGGTTTTCAAAATTAATGGTTATAAGTCTGACTTGTTAATGATTTTAATCTGGCAAATGTGTTCTAATGTTACTTTCCTTCTTTTTTAGCACGTTGGCCATTTTTTAAGGCTACTAAAGCTAATTAGGCTAGCCATATAAAGTGAAGTTTCAACCAGAGCCAGGATGAGACTCTGACCACTTCCATTTGCTGAAAACTGGATTGCAATATCTTTCTGTTACTTATCCCAAAACAGGTTTTGGGATAAGGCAGTAGAATGCTGGGCTGTGAGTCAATCCTAAAAGTTCTCAAATGGAGAATTGAATCCAATTTGGACTTGATTCTACATGTGTGGGATATTCTGCCATATTCTGCCTGTCTGAAAACACACATTAGATTGGTTGTAAGATATGCAATTTGTTCAAAAGGTGGCTTACAATTAACTTTGCCAGCGCTGAACCATCTAGCCACTTAAAAACTATCAAAACAGATAAAGATTAGTCAGCTCCCAGAAGTCACTTCAGAAAAGTTAATTTAGTTCCAATTTGCCTTGAAAAGGCCAGAAAGTTCACATAATGAAACTAGCATTCATACCATAGTCATATTGGTGTATGTTCCTGTCATGGAGACCATTCCTGTAATACAGGGGAGGGAGGCATGGGCCTGGGTTTCACATCTTGCCGGCATTGTACATCTTACGTGATGACCTCTTACCACCTACTCCCACTGTGTTACACGTTTGTGTGAATAAACAGGGATGTGCTTATGTGGATATTTGTCTGAGGGATTGGGTGTTGGTTGGTGATAATATGGTAAGGCCCAGCTAGCTACTTTAACCCATGACCAGCAATGGTGTATTTTTCAAACATGCAGCTGAGCCACAAGGTTTTAACAGTAAGATTAGTTTAACCATAAGACAATTTACAGACAGCAGTTCATCCAGGTCACATGCAAAGAGGAGCAGGACTCCCGTCTGCTTGTATTCATAGAGGGGGATTTCCCACAGCTAAACTGTGAGATACCATCTATCCAGTAAATGCAGGGGGGATAGAGGAGAATTACCTTTCCTTACCTTTATGGCATTTAGCAGAGGCATTTTTCCAAAACGACTTCCATTCCCTAATTACGGGGGGCAGTCTCCCTGGAGCAACTTGGGGTTAAGGGTCTTGCTCAGGAACCCAGTAATGGTACACTGAAGGTAGGATACGAACCCAATAAGCCACCACCCCCACCCCCACCAAACAATGGTGTTGTTTGTTTGTATTGTATTGTTGTACTGTGTATTTATGGTTGTTTTTATGACTTTGGGGGATTTTTTTTATCATTATTTTGGAGTATTTTCGTGATGTTTGGTTTATTTTTGCAAGATTGTGGTACTGCTTAAGGGGGAGGGGCTTTATGGTCTTAGGAGGGTGTAGATAGGCAGATGGAGGGAGGGTGAGATGAGCTGGCGAGCAGATCACAGCTCCTATAGGTTAGAGCTTAGACTGCTCATACCTTCAGTTGCTACCCCATTCCCCGTTTATTTCTTGCATAATGTATTTTTGAGTTTTTGTACATTTTGTGGTGAAATTTGGATTATTTTTGCACTTTGGAAAAGGAAAAAAATGATTTTTAAAATAAAATATAGCTTCACAGGACACTGCACGAGATTTGACTGCCTCCAGGTTTCTTTTCTGCATCCACCCTCGGCCGTCCCGTAACAGTACCTTTTATTTTGCCAGATATTCTTGCCTACATCGTCATTTTTGGACTTGATATTTTAGGAAACTGTATGGAATCAACTCTTGGAATTGACTCCAATCGTCGTCTCCAACCGTTGTGTAATCAACTTCAATTGAGTGCTGATTGGTTGACGAGCTGGTTTGTTCATTGCCAAAAGTAGCTCACTCTTACTGATGTGAGTTTGAAAGCATTCTGAAACATGACCACAGAGTTTAAATGTTTTATTCGGATCTATATTGAGAAATAGGTGCCTTTGTATAAAAATGATTTACCAATTAAATGTGTTTTGAACACTTCATAGGTCATTGTGACTAATTAAACAAATATTTACATTTTTATTGAATGCCTACTAATAAACTTTGGTTTGTCTAAATCATTTTAAAAGTATTTGAATAACTTAGTTTTGCAATTTAGTAGAGTAAATCTCAAACAAAAAAATGACCAGAGTTATTTCCATAATGTGTGAGTAGTTCTTGATAAACCTGTGAATAAGAATATTTGCGATGTATGTAGATGCAGAAGATATACCCTTCTCTCATTTACTTAGTTGTAGCAGTGTGTCTAACCCTGCCATATATATATATATATATACACTGCTCACAAAAATTAAAGGAACACTTTAAAGAAACACATTAGATACATCAGATCTCAATAT
>JBBJLS010000128.1:1951786-1961910 GCA_037577275.1 Bryconaethiops microstoma
TGCTGATCCAAACAACCAATGATTTATAAAGAAAAATCATGAAATTATCAGGGGTGCCCAAACTTTTGCATACCACTCACTGTATATGTAAGAGACAGAAAGAGAGAAAGAGAAAGAGAAAGAGAGAGAGAGAGAGAGAGAGAGAGAGAGAGAGAGAGAGAAAGAGAGAGAGTAATACTACTTAGTTTAGTTCAAACTGTGTCACGTTACAATGTGAGTTAGTAGTATTGTACAGGCCAGTTTCATGATGATAATCAAACACCCTGAGCAGCTCACGGTCGGGATGTAATAAATCAGTGAGACGTACAGAAAGACTGAAAATGAAAACAGCATTAATCTAATATGCAGGCATTAGTCTAATATGCAGGCATTAGTCTAATATGCAGGCAGGCCAGCTGGATTAGCATAAAGTGATGACAACATGTATTAGATTATTACTAAACATATCCGGATCATGTCTGGTAAAATCATGAGCCCGCTGCTCCAGCAGGGGGAGCTCTTCACAATGCCACCTGGTGCTCTGCTCTCAGCTGAGCCGGAGTTTATAGGGATGATCCCTCTTAAGTGGATGAGATCAGGGGCGACCTCACCGTTGGAAATACCACGAAGATCAGCGTACGGCTGCAGGACTCCCTGACTCCGAGCCCAACCTGCTGCCTCCTCATGACTCATCGGAGAGGAGCCGTGCGAGAGATGCGGAATGTGATGAGGTGGATCGTGACCATCTGTGCAGGGGGTTAGTCATGCAGCACCAAGCCAACCATCCCCAATGACACTGCTGAAGCTGGTCATAAAGCTTGAGCGGGTGGCTCTTAAATACTGGAAAATGACTGAACCTACAGTACTAAGGGTTTCCACCCTGCAGAGCATCGAATCTGCTCTGCGTTTGTGCACTTACAATGGGTGTGTATTACTTCATACACCATTAAAATAAAACATGCATTGGAAAAAATAAGTTCAAAAGCTAATTTGTTCTTGCTTGTTTACAATGACACAGTGATTTTGACTGTGGTGCATGGACTGTGGAATATATTTTTGTTGGACTGGGCCAGGCATCAGAGAAGTAGATATGAATAAGGTTATTTTTATTACTCAGGGAGTCTAGACAATCATAATCATGCTTATTTTCGTGTAATATAATGGACAAGATTATATAGGGACCTCATGTAAAGGGCACTCATGTAAAGTGCTGTATGTTGAAAACAACTGAACCAAATGAAAAAGACACAATGTCACAAAAACCCAAACTAAACAAAATAAACTGTGTGGAAACAACCTCAGAACAGCCCAGCACTCAAGCTCATCGTCCTCAGAACAGCTGTGGACATGCTCATATTCACTGAAGCTGATCACAAGCACATAAGTACAGTTTTACAATGGAGTCTATTTACACCAATGTACAAAACATTATTTACTCGGTGACAAAAGCGTCACCAGGGCGCTCCCCGTTCTCAGCCAGGACAATCACTTCTGGCTTTGAACACTCCTCACTGAACAATCCCCCCCGTGAGAACAACTGGGTTAGGTGTCTCGATGAATTAGAACGAATCTGATTGGCTGAGACAAGATCCTGAACATCAGTCAGTCTGTATTAATGCACCAAGTTATTGCTCTGTTGCTTTGCAGCCATAACCTACTGTTAAACTATTTTAAACGGTGAAAAGAAACTGTGAAATGTTTGAAAAGAAATTGTGAAAAGTCAATTCTTATTTGAATTAACAATGACAGACACTCGTTCTCCAAGATAAAAACACTAAGGCTTACTGCACTATGTATCCCAGGACTGCCAGTGGCACCACTGAGGTACCCCAGGTGCTGAGTCGCTGCCTGCCCACTGCTTCGCTTGGTGCATGGGTTAAATATAGAGAACAATTTTGCCCTGTTCACACTGTGCGCTGAGGTGTGTTCATTAGACAAGTGAGTGGTCAGCTGGCATCAGAGGTGGCCCCAGGATTCACTATGGGAAGAAGACAAGCCGACAGAGGCAGTGTGATGCTCTGGGCATTGATCTGCTGGGAAACTTTGGGTCCTAGCACTCACAGGACCACAACAAAGAGTTGGAGGTGTTGATGTGGTCTCAAAATGACCCAGATCTCAATATCATTTGATCAATCACCAGTGGGGGGCACAGGACAAACTAGGCCAATCAGGTGAGGCCGCATCTCCCAACTTACAGGATCTGTTGTTAAAGTCTTGGGCAGATACCGCGGAGTCCATGCCTCAACAGGTCAGAGCTGTTTTGGTGGCTACGCAACGTTAGGCAGGTGGTTTTAAAGCTACTGCTGATCGATATACTTTCCGTTATTACACGTTGGAGTCCAGACAGCCAGTAACTGTTTACAGACAAAAAGATTTCAACTTGAAATCATAAAATATCTTCTCTTGTACTTAGAAATACAGTCATGGGATCTACCGGAAGCTTAGAATCTGCACTTTCAACAGTTTTATTCCGGCCAGTTTTTGACCAGAATCAGAATCAACAACAGAATCCGAAAACTTTATTGATACTGGAGGAAACTGCTTGAACTACAAGTGAGAAATAATTAATATAAGGGTTAGAATAAAGAATCTATATGTAGAAAAAGAAATATTTGGAAATAGCTGTTCTCTGTGCTATACATCGTGCTTCACAGACGAGTATGTCAGAAATA
The DNA here is from genome assembly GCA_037577275.1 of Bryconaethiops microstoma. NCBI lineage: Eukaryota > Metazoa > Chordata > Actinopteri > Characiformes > Alestidae > Bryconaethiops > Bryconaethiops microstoma. The sequence goes on from JBBJLS010000128.1 coordinate 1,954,438, forward strand.
GACTGCCACAGAAATGTTTTTCAGTATGAGTCACCCGTGAATACAGCACGAGGGTTCATCTGCCTCACACAGATAACAGCACCCGGACTTCACCCGCATCAGAAAGCGCAAAATAACTACAGGATTTTGCTACAGGAACAACACAGCAGCTTTAGATATCAAGAGCAAAAAATCCTGCAATTAAATCCCACATCAGATGCCTGAGCTGAAGATGGGGGACAGGAAGAAAGTGGTTAAAGTCAAGAAGCAACATGCCCTTAAGTGTAGGTGTCGAGTCAGTCGACTGAGAGTGGGGCCAAATGGCCACAGGACACACCCCGCCTCCTCTCAGATTTATGGTTGTGATAAAAGCTCCGTTCCTCCAGGCGATGAAAGCTGCTTGTGGCTTCTCCTCAATGCAAGGCTGAGGTTCCAAACGACCCGATCCATGATGGGAGTCAGTTTAAGGGAATGTCCCACCAATATGTCGTGACTAGAGTGTGCATGGCTGGTGTATTGCCTATACTTTGCACTTTCTTTCCTACTTTTGTAAATCCAAACTATGTACCTTTTCTTCGCCTCAAATCGGGAGCAATAAGGGCTAGTGATAATCTGGTGGAGTGGAATTTTAAAGTAACGCAGTCCTTATTGCCACACATTAACACAGCACACAGAATGAACAGCGTGAAATTGTTCTTTGTATTAAACCCGTTCACAGTGGGCAGCCAGTGATGTAGTGTCTGGGAAGCAGTGTGTGGCGACAGTACCTCGCTCAAGTGTACCTCAGCGGCGCCTTTGGCGGTCTTGGAATTCAAACCCATAGCCTCCTGATTGCAGTGGCAACTCCCTAACCACCAGGCCACCAGCTGTCCCCACAATCTACTCGCAGTGTGGATTTGAACTTTCTTCTAAATCTCTTCAGTGCCCGTCATGCACCGAGGGGGCACTATTTGCACATTTTTTCTACTTGCAAATGGTAAAATCAATAAAACGACTGACAAAAAACTGGAGCTGGAGAAATTCGATGTGGTTGTAGGAACCTGCAGAGGTTGTTCTCCACAGCCCTGGTTCCTCAGTCCACGCAGAGCATGAGCAGAAGCCTCAGCGGATTTTCTCTGATTTTGTCAGGCTTGTTCTTCCTCTGGTCTCTCGCTCCTCGCTTCCTGAGTGACCAGAGAGTTTCCTCTCTTTGGACTGTTACTGATTGTCACTACTACCACAATTTCAAACCTGCTTCAAAATATTGGTCTGTCTGAGGAAATCGAGTCGCTTTACAATTCACACTACATGGGTGCTCATCATGGGCTCACACAAAGAGCTGGGGGTTCAGAAATCAGGCTAAAAATGGTCAGGACTCCATAGCGACCAAGTCCATGATGGGAGTCATGTTTAAGGGAGAGTCAGAGTCCAGGCAACATGTTGTTTGAGTCTGAGCTGCTGATAAGAGCCCACATCACTGGACAAAATAAAACCATGTTTTGTCCATTTTTAACCATCAGAAATGACACAACCAAGTTTTTATGAGATGAAATGACTATTCAACACATCCGTCATCCGGCCACCTACTTTCTGGTTCTCACTCACTCTAGGGACCCACCACAGTTGGGTTTGGGGCCATCAGTCACACATGGCCAGTCATCAAGCCGAGCTTAACGTAAGACCAGAACACAATGAAGCGAAACAAATGACCAGAGCAAAAAACACTTTGGGCTGGGCTGGAGCTGAATAGAAGCTAAACGGAGATGTAAAACAGTCACACGATGCTCAGTGGGATCACATTCAGCTCTTATTTGAAGTCAGAGTCTTAAAATGAGGATTTTCATGCTAGGAAAGAACAAACGCAGGGAATGTATCTGTCCATCAATGGAGGGAGGCGTCCAGTCTAGAAAGAGGCTGTTTCTGTTCTGCAAGACAAAACAAACACAAAGAGACTGAGAGACGAGGGGAGAAAGAGAGAGAGAGAGAGAGAGAAAAAATATATAGTTGAATGGAAAAGGACAGAAAGAGAACAGAGCTGAGAAAGAAAGAAGAAAGAAAAAAAGAAACAAGAGAGTGAGATACACCGAGAGGAAAAAGAGAGAGAGATACTACAGAAAAGAAAAACGATAGAGTGGGACAAGTAAGATTAGATGAAGGAGGATAACAGGAACATAAAGAAAGAATGACAGAGACCATTCAAAAAGCAAGGAAAAGAGAGAGATTAAACCAAAAAGAAAGAAAGGAAGAGTGAAGGGGAATGAGAGAGAAAGATGAGGTTTAAAAAAAGAGAGAGACAGGAGAGGACAACGAAGGGAAAAAGAGGGGAAGGGAAAGAAAGAAAGAAAGAAAGAAAGTAAGTTAAAGGGGGAGTGAGAGAGAAAGATGAGATGAAAGAAAAGAAAGAGAGAGTGAGCAGGAAAATAGAGAGAGTAGAGAGTGACAGGGAGGGAAAGAAAGAAAGAAATGCGTGAAGTAACTGAAAGAAGACGTGTAGTGGACCTGCTCCGGTCCAGTGTGTGCATCACTTCCACATTAATATAAAGAGTGTGTGACACCAACACAGGGACACAGACTGTGCTGTGTGATGTCACTCATTCGCGTGGAAATGATGTGCACACTGTAGTTCAGGGAATCGCTATTTTCAGTGCGTTAAACCCGGGTGTGTTTTCACTGAAAGCACTAGTGTTCACTCACTGCTCCCCCAAGAGCCCCACATCAGGCCCCGGAGCGGGCTGGGCTGAGAAGGTGAACGGTGCAGGCCACACACGGTACACGAGTCCAGCAGGCCACACACGGTACAACAGGCTGGATGTGTGTTTCTGCTCTGATTGGTGTGAATAAAGGAGGGCAGCATCAGTGAAGTGAATAAGAACGCTCTGGATGAATAACAGCACACATGGTCTCCTCTACCACCAAAATACAGTATAAATATACGAATAACGAACCATAAAATACAATTTTTTTTATATTAACATTGTTTTGGCTTCATGACATAATGTTTCATCCGATTTTTCTGAACATTAAGCAAGAATCACTGGCATCATACCAAATGGCATTAAAATGTTAGAGGGGAATTCCACTATTTTTTCTACATTTCTGCAAAATGTAGTCACTGATATGTAAACAAAGCCATCACCAGTGGTGGTGGCGGCAATTAAAAAGTGAATGCATAGTATTATGGAGATAAACTATATTTGCCCAGTACTATATATAGTATTGAGCCACCTTCTCATTTCTACTTATTTTGCTTCCAAAAAGCCAGACTTTCTTGTATTTTTAATTTTAATGAAGAAACCAGATGATACTGGTCAGTATACATACATACATAAATACACACAAACACACATACATACATATATATATACATATATATATACATATATATATATGTACATATATGTGTGTGTGTGTGTATGTGTATATATATAATGTATATAATGTATATATATGTATGTGTGTTTGTGATTATTTATGTATGTATCTATACTGACCAGTATATATATATATATACACATACATACATACACACACACACACACACACACAAATATATGAGGAAAAAATAAGCTTGCCTTACAGTGCCTGCTCTCTAAAAATCACACAATTGTATAACAATGCCTCAGAGATGAAGAAACATGCATAAATAAACATAATATGCAAGAAATATGCATAACTTTTAGTAAGGTAGCTCTCAAAAGGAATTAAACACGTCTTTTTTAGGCATGTCTTTCTCTAAACAAATAGTTAATTCTCCATCAAACCACTCAGACTGACTTTACATCTTAACTCATCAATTATACAGAAACTTTGAATAAAGAGAGAAACTCTCATTTAAAGGATGAGGTCAAAAATGCTAATGTTTGTAACAGTCAAGGAAGGGGAATATCCTAAGTGAACTAGCTTTATGGAAATGACACCAAGCCAACTGTTGGCTATTAGCCAGTTACACAGATATCAGCATGCTTGGGCTGGTTTTACACAACTCTTTACTTGGGTTTCAGAGTTTGCAGAGCTCAGCATTTGCACGATCAAATGTTTTACCTGCATTAACAATAGCTTATTCTCCCCTCAGTGCACAAGTAACGCATTTAAAAAATACCGAACTTGTCTAGACAAATTCTATGTAATTGCCAAGCACCAAATCGGCCTAAGATGAGATTATACCCACTATAACACATTACAGAAACAGCTACAGAAGAATCAATGATTAATTCTTTGAGATTGGAGATCATTTACAGCCACTTTACCAAATGCACCATGTAGGTTTAACTGTCTGCTGATAGCTGTTTGCTATGGAAAATTCACCATAAGACGCTTGGGGGGGGGGAGTTGGGTTGGAGCACAAAAGCACATTTCGAAAGCTCTACCTGTCCATTGTTTGTAAACAATGGAGAAATGAAAAGCCTCTTATTGGCTCACGGTAAGAAAGCGTTTGAGAACTCCAGGGAATTGCCTCCAGGAATAAACTGGAGTAAAACAAAGCTGATGCAAGTCAAACATGATACCGTTTTATGGCTTTAAAGGCTGTCCGATAAAACTAGCCTCACAAACTGAACATATAAATGTGTGCAGGTCAGCAGGTCTACAGGTGCAAATAGCTCAAGATCAGTCCAACACTGCAAACCATGCATGAAAGCAGGTGGTTACCTATTAGCATTATACCAGTGAGGTCATGCTCATTAGCAGCTACGAGCTTCCATTAGTCTTCAGCCAGGACCGTCCTTTAACTCGGTTCCAGCCATGTTGAGAACACGCTATTCTCTTCCAACCTGTGCAACTGAGACACAATTTTCCCCAGAAATGCTCAGAGACAGTGACGTCATCCACAGCTTCCCTAACAGGGAGCCCAACGGGGGGAAAATAAATAAATAAATAACTCCATTCGAGATTATCCAGCAGACACAACTGCTGCCAATCACATACCGTACTACCATACAAGACCTTTAAATGTAATGGGCATAATGTAATGGGTCTCTGCCAAATGCGTGGAATCAATTGTATTACACTGTATTACACAACACACTTATCAGCAGCATCAACCATTCTAACACCATGTGATGACATTACGACACAAATGAAATCTATAAATCACATACGTTTCATTATTAAGAATATCCATTATCTCAAAACCGACTAACAGCCTCAGGAGCCACATCTCCCCATACTACTGGGATTACAGGACACAGTTATGTTATGATTGTGGTAATCTAAGCAAGTCTACTCTTTGTTGGTTTCACTGAAGTACTATTTTGGTGCACTATTCAGTAGAAGGTATTTTGCATTATATGCTGCCAGTTTTCTGAAACACTGCTATAGAATATTTCTGAAGTACTATTTTGGGAGTAAAAACTAATATGCTGTTTTGATGTGCTATTTTCTGGAAAACAATTCTGTGAAAAAAATGAAGACTAGACTCAACAGTCCTTCTAGTCACACACTAGACTAGTTCCAGAGCACTGTTTTTGGAGTAATAAACAGACTAGACTCCTCCTAGAGTAGTACTATTCTGCAGCAATATGAAGGCTAGGTTATTAATATTAATAATACGCTACCAAATTATTGTTCTAGGGCAATATTAAGACTAGACCTTACACTTCTTCTAGACTATTGCTTCAGAGTAGTGCTAAGACTAGACTCCTTTTCTGCTATAGTTTTACAGCAATTTTAATACTAGACTCCTTTTCTGCTATAGTTTTACAGCAATTTTAAGACTAGACTCCTTTTCTGCTATAGTTTTACAGCAATTTTAAGACTAGACTCCTTTTCTGCTATAGTTTTACTGCAATATTAAGACTAGACTCCCACACTATTGTTGCAGAGCATGGCTTGACTCATTCTAAAGTACTGCTTTAGAGCGATATTAAGACTCATTTTGTACTACAGTTTTAAAGCCATATTAATACCAGAATCCTTCTAGACTCCCTTTTTGAGCAACAGATTTGATTAATTCTAGACTACTGTTTTAGTTCATTATTAAGACTACGCTATTGTTTTAGAAATATAAAAAGTAGAAGACTAGACCCTTTCCAGAGCACTGCTCTGGAGTAATATTAAGACCAGACAACCTAGAGTACTATTTTGGAGCACTATTAAGACTAGACTCCTTCTCTAGACTACTGTTTTAGATCTGTATTAAGATCAGACTCAGACTCTGTCTGGAGCTGGATCCTGCAGTATTATTAAGACGGATCTCTCCCTGTTGATGGTACTGGACCCTCTGGGTGTGTGTTTGGAGGTGATGGAGAGGTGCAGGTTTTTACCCAGGTACTTGATGTCGAAGCCGTGGGGGGGTTTGAGGGACCTCCTCATCCAGGCCTCCCTCAGGGCCTCCAGGTGCTCCTCCTCGCCCTGGATCAGCAGCACGTGTTCGTCTATCCAGCCCAGGAAGAAGGTCTCTGCGATGGCGTCCGCCACCATCTTGTTCCAGAAGAAGCTGGCGTTCAGCGCCTTGAAGTCCGCGAAGATCTCGTAGCCGGTGTGTCGCGGGGGGGTCTCGGAGCTCGTGCAGACCCCCGGGGACCCCTCGGGCAGCCGCGAGAGCACGATGGCCAGGGAGTGAGGAGCGAGCTGCAGGAACGGCTCCATCCCGGGCTGGGCTGGGGTGGGGGGGTTCACCGACCATCCATACGAGGAGGGAGGGGAGCTAGGAAGGGGCAGGAGTCGAGAGAGCCCGCTGCTGGAGGGCAGACAGAGAGAAAGAGGAGAGGACGCGGGTCTAGTTCACGTGGAGGAGAGACATGCCTCTACTATGAACAGGAGGAGCATCAATCAGGGGAGAGAGAGAGAGAAAGAGAAGAAAAAAAGGTGAGAGCGCGACAGAGAGAGAAACAGAAGAAATATATACACAGAGAAACAGAAATAGAGGAATAGAAGAAATAGAGAGAGGGAGAGAGAAGAAATATATCGAGAAATAGATTAAGTAGAGAGAGAAATAGAAGAAACAAAGAGAGAGAGAGAGACAGACGGAGAGAGAGAGACCCTCAGTGTCGCACGGACACACACACGGTGTAACGGAGAGTCGATATCAAAGCAGGTCTAATACTGTTGCACACGCTCCACTGCATTTTTTCCTTCATCCATCCATCGCTCACCTTGACCATCATCATCGTCTTCACCCTCATCCTCCTCCTCCCCAGCTCATTATTCCTCCTCCTCCTGGGTGGAACGCAGTCCAGTCTCCCCTCACCGTGTAAAAATGAGAGATATCCGAGCGAGTGAGATGAAAGCAGGATTGTGCATTTTCAGTGTGTTTCTCCTCCTCGCCCAGATGCAGCAGACCCTCGGGCCGGACCACCGTGACTCACTTTACTACCTCCACCACGCCTGCGCCCTGCACAGCAGCCCGAGGCGCCCCCTGCAGGACGAGGGTGCTCACTGCAGACCACTATACACATCTATACACACACACACACGCACACACACCCTAGTGTAGTGTCTCTTTTCCACAAGAAACAAAGGTGCAAGTATCAGCCAGCAGAGGAGGGTATAACCAGTCAGTCTCTCTCTCTCTCTAGC
>JBBJLS010000128.1:1973723-1993455 GCA_037577275.1 Bryconaethiops microstoma
ACACACCCCCCCCCCCCCCACACACACATATATATATATATATACACATTATATATATATATATATATTTGCAATATTGATCTATATTATATATGTTAGTTATTTTGTTATTCTGTTGCACTGTGGCTATTGTCTTTTTTTTATTTTTTATTCTCTATTGTCTTATCTTAATTCTTCTTATCGCACTGAGCACGCTCATGACATCATGACAAAAGAATTTCCCTCAGGATAAAAAATAAAGTTCTGTCTTATACGAAAGCTGACCTTGATGAAGATGCGTGTGGGCAGAAAGCGCCGCAGCAGCTGGGTGGAGACATTGGGGAAGCGCAGCAGGTTGATATTGAGCAGTGGCAGGTTCTGGTACCCAGCCATCAGGGGATAGAAATTATACACCATCTCCTGTTCTGCACCCGGCAGGATCCTCATTTTTACCTGCACACAGGAAACATTCGCAGATGTGGCTACTCCTAAAAAACATTTTATTTTGATTATACTTTTTATTTCGGTTCTCTAATGAAGTTCAACTCTATAACTGAAAGAGCACACTAGACAGGAACTTTTAAAAGTATTTATACTAAATGAATACAAACTGCTCCTGATTCTTCTGTCCTGGTGTTCACGTGATGATCACTCCCACTGCTTAGGAGTAGCTTGCCCTTGGCCTTGTTCTTTAGAAATATTTTGTCTGATACTGTATAATTAGCTTGTAACAAATAGCAGCCCCTAATTGTACACTGTTGTATGTTTCGAGAAAAAACTTAAACAGGACTAGAGCTCCATGATCACACTGCATGGATGAATTTCTGGTAATTGTCCTAAAAGGTTATTTTACACAACATTTAAAAGCCAACTATTGTATTTCAGTGAAGGGTGTGAACTACTCCTGTCATTTTTGTTTTTAGATTCTAAATTTCTGACAATAGTCGAGTTTTGGATTTAGATCTAGAGGGCAGTAATAAGCAGAACAGAGACACATATTATGTAATAAGCAGAACAGAGACATATATTATGACCATTTCGAAAAATCTGACAAAAGTTCAATAAACTAAACACCTCAATAATATTAACTGATATAACTTTACTTACTGATATGACTGCCAGCTGTCAGTTGAGAATTGTCAAAATGGGCCTGCAGGGCTTTAGTTCTAACCTGGAACACTAACCTGTTTGAGTCCGGAGAACATGAAGGCATCGCTGGGCTCTACGGATATGTCCACTTCCTGAACCACTCCGGTCCGGTTCTCAATGTGATACCACACAGGGAGAGACTCGCGCACCCGCCCAAACGAGGGCAAATCTGGAACCACAAACACACGACAAGTAAAGGGAGACATTGCTACTAATAAAATATACTACAAACAACACAACAAACAATCCAGTGCAAGAAGTTGAAGTCTAAATGCACAAAAAAAAGGACAAAAGCCAACAGGTCCCTTTACATGAGTGAATCCTGCATTATTAGAAACATCAGCATTTTAGGAAGAAACATTTAATTACAGTGATTATTAAGAACAGCAACAAGAACTGTCACTATTGATATAAGTAACAGAGTAATTTAGCGATTTTGATCATTTATAGACTACAGTTATGTTCCAAGAGCACCCGCGTATAGTGAAAAACCACATTGTTGTGATGTGGTTTTAAAAAAAAAGAAAAGAAAAAAAAAATAATAGTATAAATAGTATAAACCCTAAATATGCCCCAAAATTTGCTCCCAAAACTCTCTGCTTAATACATTATCCTTAAAGAAAATGTAAAGGTAAACCCATATTCATTCTGTACAGTTTACACTGAACTGTATAGACTGTACTGTAATTCATGCAGGTGCATTTTCTTTGGCGTGCGCTGTTGTTTACTTTGGTATAAGCAGGTAAATACAGTAATAAATTCATTTAATTTACTGTAATAAAAATACAGGGCTATAAGAAGAACAAAACGAAAAACACGAGAACACTCGAGACACTCCATGGGGGAAATTCTGGACTGCAGCTGCGTATAATTACAGTAACCCTCCTCTTATACACGGTTCAGCAGTCGCGGCTTCAGTCTCTTGCAGATTTTTTCTCAGAACCGAACTAATAATTGTTCGTAGAAACCCCTGCACTACAGATATTCTCCGCATTTTGTTTGCTTTTGTGACGTCTGGGCCTCGTCCACCATGCCACCTCGTGCTGTTTGTTTATGTTTGGTGTGGCGCCGAGCAGCGGAGGCTCATTCCGTTCAGGTGTCTGATTGCCTTCCTAACCGCCACCCCAAACATTAACAATTACAGTTAATCCGCGAGAGACTGAAGCCGCGACTGCTGAACTAACATATAAGCGGGGTTTATTGTAATTATATGCACAACTTATAACAGCAAACATTTATAGTTAGTCCACATAAATGAAATTTGTTACATTGCTGAGATGCCTCTAGCGTGGGTTTCCTCTCGGTTAGTGATGCTCACAAAAACAATTAAGAGTTCTTATAGTGCCCCCTTGTGTAGAGTGCTCATAACGCAAAACACAGCCTTTATAAGATATGCAGAGACCATGTTCATATTCCTGCATTCACATGATAAAACGAACTGAAATTATTTGATTAATATATACATTCTGACATATAACAAAATGCACAGCTTTTAACAGGTAAAATCTTTCTTTAGGGTCAAATTTGAGCAAGTAAGACAAAAGTGAATTTATTATCACAACGGATTGTGATGAATTACAAATGAAGATAAGGGTGAAGAGGACAAGAAGAAGATGAACAACAACAACAACAAAAACAAAGAGTTACAACTCCGTATAAAAGTAGCATGATTGACATATGACTTACCAGCATGGACATACAGAGGAATTGTCTCTACGATAACATGAGGGAGGATCACAGTTGTTTTAACCACAGGCATCTCAGTGCATGCTGATTTTCTATTGAAAAGACAAAAACATTGCACTGTTTGGACAGGGTTAAAAAGTGGTTGCCTAATTGAACTTGATATAACACTGAGCCTCTAACAAGCAAAATCCAGGTGCAGAAGAAGGAAATGCTCTGCGATGTCATGGCCCTTACTGACTGAAGGGCACTTCTCTAATGGTTAAGATGCAAGAAGACTTCAAGGCTGAGTGTGTTGTTCAGACCTCTTCCAGGAGATGAGGTACTGTCCTGCTGCCACTGTGCTGGAGCCGTTTTGAACTGAAGGGCATTTCAGACTGAAACACTCACTCGCACACTCTCCCGTCTGTAGCACAACTGCAAATACAGCGCAATAAACACAACATAATTAGGCCTACCCAATGCTACAAACACTACATTTACAACTTAATTAAACTACACATAGTAAACTGATCTGTACGTGTGCCAGATCACATTAAAATTAAGCATGTTGATCCTTTACAGCCCTAACAGTTACACATATAATAAACTACTGCTCTAATACAACTCAAAAGTGGAAAACAAATTGTGCTTTGTAAATAGAAACTGTCAGTTTAGTTTGAATTAAACAATCTTGCTACTACGACTATTATTTCTACTAGGCTTGGGCACTACCCAAATGTTCACACTGACCTACTGTCCTGATGTTACATTCGCTGAATGGGAGGTGGGGCTTTGGGGGGGGAGTGTGTTCTGTTTCCTGCTTTTATTTGTCGACCAAGGAGTATTTTTATACTCAACCATAATGTTCCAATTTATTTTTATGAAGACTAGCCACAGACGTCTCACCTCCTTATTTTCTCATGGCTACATTGATTACAGTGTGAAACAGACACGCATGGATGAAGCCGGTATGAAGCACAACAGAATTTAAAAAGCTCTACTGAGCTTTTATTCCGGCGCTCTGTGTCACACTTTTTTAGAGGAGCTTTTATTTTGACATGCTGCAACACTTTATAGGGAAACACATGGTGCATTTCATGCCCTTTAACAAACAGGCGTGCCATTAATGTGATCCTTTATAATCATTACCAGTATGTAAAGCATTCAGGTCAGTATGTAGAGCATTCGGCCAACGTTTTTTCCTTCCTGGTAGTGAACCTAATATCCATTCATTGGCTCTTATCAGTCACAGAGCAGTAGATGCTGTGGGTAGACTCATGCCCTTACATTTACAGCATTTGGTGGCCCTTATCCAGAGTGACTTACAAACATTACATACAGGGACAGTCCCTCACACTGAGGGTTAAGGGGGACACAATGGTAGAAAGTGTGTGTGTGGGGGGGTGTACCTGCAGCTTTGTGGTTATCAGGTTCACACCTAAGTGTTTCACCCTCTAGGCCAATACCCACCCCACCCCACCCTGGTTCTCTCACCTCCCTCCACCTGACTCTGGGGTTGATCAACAGCTGCCATGTTGGAGGCCAGCTGCAGCTCGCTGTCCACCAAATGCACAGGCCAGGGAGACGCACTCAGAATGTCCATCATCAACAAGAAGGGCACGTCCACATACACACGGTCAAGGTTCTCAAACTAAACAGTGCACACACAGACGCACGCACACACAAACGCACGCACGCAGATATGCACGCACGCACATTAATACAGAATTAATACAAATAAGATCAAATCATACTGTGTACAAAACATAGTTCAGTCAACTATGATAACGGTGCTTAAAATGAATATAAAGATAAAAGTGAACAGTCACCAATTAGCACTACTCAAACTACATCACAGCAATTGGTGACAAGAAGTCCGTTCATTTTTAGCAGAACATTATAGGCACATAATTGCATAATTTATTAAACTATAATTATGATGTTACTATTAATAATAATCATCATAATAATGGAAAACTAACCTGTTAAATATTATAACTTTACTTAACACTTAGAAGTAACAAAATCTATATTAGCAACTGAATAATAAAATAGAAAGCACTGTATTTGTTACAACGCAAGTACAATAAGACTGATTGATATTTTCAATACAAAAGTATCAGAGGGGGGTCAGATTGTACCTTAGTAGACACAAACTTGACTGCCACTTCAAATGGAATTACTGTCTCTATGGTGACTGTTTCGTCCTAAACACAGGAGATAAATGTAAGAAATTAGAGAAACTCAGCTGGGCATGGGTTCAAAATCAAACGCTGGAATAGAAGTGCTTTCTGAGGAGGTATGATCTAAATCTCAGCTGAATGAGGTTTACCTTGTGACATCTGCACGTAATGTCTTTGCCCTCCACTGTGGTGCTCATGGCATAAGAGACATGAAACAAGAAGATTCTGGATCCAGTGCTAACACAGCGAATGTAAAGCTTCTTCTCAATCTGGCACACACAAGCGCACCCACACACACACGACCACGCAGAGATCAAGGTTTGTTTTTCTAAGCGTGTGAAATTTTAAGCACGTGGCTTGCACAGTTATAACTGCTTGTTAAGTCTCATATCTTCAGCATAAAATTAAACAAATATCAAGTATCGTGGCTAATTAACTGCATTTAGGGGAGGTGGAATATTGCGGACATTCATTATTTCTTCATAATCTTTGCACTCAAATTGATGCACATACTACACTTCCAGGTTTCTAAGAAAATGCAACAAAGTGAAAGACTCTGCACATTTTCAATAACAAGGAGAACTTTGGCATGAAACTGAACAAAGTAGCTGCTAATGTTGTTTCCATCCTCATTTGCGTTACTTGACCTAAATGCAAATCCATTTAAAGTGTTGTGTACAGTATTTACAATCTTGGAGCAATGTTTCATTTAATGTCTGCATCTACTCGGCATATGAAGACACTTCCACTGTGTGCACAAACTTCTATGATATTTTGCATAATGTATAGTTATATTGTTATATAGTATAGGTTTTATTCTATTGGCTGTACTGCTTCTACTTTCTTCTTTTGTACTGTCCACTTTGCTGCAAAGTTTCCCACCCGTGGGACTAATAAAGGATTATCTTATTTTAAACCGTCAGCATTAAAAGCGTATGTCTTTGGGTAACGTGTGTGAGTCTGTACCTTCTCTCCTGGCTGCAAGTCTCCGATAGAGATATCAGTTAACAGAGCAGGATGAGCGTCATCACACACCTCTGAGCTGTTCAGGGTGACGTGGGTTGTCTGGGTGAGATTTGCATCCTGACCTAAAAGCGTAGCACAAACAAATAAACCCACAAACGCCATCCATGCACACAGTACACAGTGAAATGAAACAATGTTCCTCTATGTGACTTAACCTCTTGTCAGCTGTGCGTCAGTGTGTGTGCACCTGGTTTGAGACCGGCAGTGAGACTGACGTCTTTGGCCACTGTGTTCTCCTCTGACTGGACAGTGACGGTTATGCAGTACATCTCATTGGTCAGGGCGGGCGGCTCGTGCTGCAACTGCACAGAGATTCGGGGCACTCGGGATATGACCCTACAAGGACGTTTAACACAACACAGGTCAGCATAAAGTGTGTGGTGTTTCCAGAAGAGGTAATTTGATGTTTAGAGAAACTCATAACTCATGTCCCAGACCTCACTGTAAAAAAAAAAAAAAAAAAAAAAAAAAACCACAAGCAACACAACACAAAAAAAATCCAACTAATACAAACACTCTGTGAGGGTAGTGCTGACAATCTTCCTGACTTCGAGAGGGCCTGTGCACTGTGCAGTTTTAATTTGAAGGATCCCACCAGCAAAAGGTTGTAATATTTACAAGAAATTAATCACCACAATATAAGAAAATAAATACAGGGAAAAAGCGATAGCTTTTAATCCAGTCTACATAATATTGAAAGGGCCATCTACGTCTATTATTTTTCTTTTGTAATAAAGGAATGTGAAAGATTGGTGCTGGTTATTTGTCAATCATGACCAAAAATTACATTACCCAAACATCGATAACTATTGGGGAATCAAGATTAGTGGATACCAATACTTGTAAAAACAAGTTATATGATCAAACGGGACCTACTCTAGGCCAGTGCTATGTAACTGGAAAAAAGTAATTTGAAAAGAAAAAAAAGCGGTCAGTATTAGTGTTCTGACTGGTCAGAGAAAGGTCTCATGTTCTGTCTGCAACAAACACAGTACAAGACACACTGCAGCAGAGCTTTAGCACCATCAGCTGGAGAAAGCTTGACAGTGAGTTTCATCATTAACCCACATGGTGCTGGACTGGATGGAAACGGCATCCCAATCGACCTGCTGCTCTGGGAGCCGGGTTCTCCTCTTAAAGGAGCGGGACGCCTGCAGGGCCTCCTGGGCAGAGGCAGCATCACCGCCTCCACCTCTCCAGTTCAGGTACACACAGCGGCCATTCTCACTTCCCAGCATCAGGTCCACATGGGTGATCTGAGTAGCACACACAGACCCACACACACACAGACCCACCCACAGACAGACACACCCACCCACAGACAGACACACCCACACACAGACAGACAGACAGACACACCCACACACAGACAGAGACACACCCACACACACAGAGAGACACACCCACATTATCTATTGAATTAATAATCTCAAACCAACTCAAATACACATGTTCTTGTTTCTGACAATGTATGCCACACTCATTGCCCTTTTTACAGACAGCAATATATTTTACAGATGTTAAATTTTTTATGAGTTTCTTTATTTATGTGTTTGTAATGATCAGGACAGGTTATATGAACAAGAGGGAAAGCTAGCAGGGAGGTTCAGGGAAAGTAAAAACACCACCTGTCTTATTAAAAATAAGGCCATTAAAAGGACAAACGTCACATACTTTGTTTAACTATAGGAACGCTTCAGATAGATAAAAACACACAGTTGATTTCTGTACCTCCATCTTTCTGCCCACGTCCTCAGTCTTGGCCACAAATTTGAAGCAGTACTTGCGGGTCTTTCCGGGCACCAGACACATGTTCTCCTGGGAGGAAGCTTCCAGAATGTCCTTCCCCTTGTGGGCCTCCTCTACCAGGCAGTACTGGTTATACTCCTGAGGGTCACACAAAACAGACTGAACCGCCAACCAGAGCTGGGAGATAATCATTTTAAACAGAAGTCAGAACAATAAAGCCACACATCACGGCTTCAAAGTTAACATGTGCCATATGGAACAAAATGTGCATGTTTCATATCAAGTCAACGTCAGTGCTGCCACCAACAAGAGAATCCAAGAAAGAATAAAAAAAAAGCAAATTTATGATTTTTAAAAAGTGATTTATGATTGTTTTTTAGGAACATAATTATAATCAATACAAAATAGGTACACATTCTTTTTTTCTGTGGTATAGAGTCTTCATCAAAACAATCATTCTTTGCTTCAGCGGCAGCTCATCTACTGTGCATTAAACAAGTAAGACAATTTCCTCTAGGCTCAATAAAGTTTTCTGATTCTGATAATACAGAAATATTAATAGGTTAAGAAGGTGTAAAAATGACAAATTATTGTTCACTCTGATTATACCATTGACAGATTTTTTTGCTTAATGAGTACTTACATCCCATATTCAATTTTTGTTTTCCATTTTCAGTGGTTCTTTCCCACATGAGACTGGGTGAGACTGTACCTGGTTGCTGAGGCTGACGCACAGCTTGGCGAAGCGGACAGGGTGGGGGCAGTCGACCTTCAGGTAAACATGCAGCTGCACAGGCTCGTCCACATGGAAACTGGGAGACAGGAACTTGGCCTTGCACTGGACTGAAAGAGATAAACCCATTGCTCAGGGCAGGTTGAGCTTTATGGTCATCCCAGCCATATACATTAATTATACAGTGAGACAAAATATCATTCTCCTGGACCATAGGAGCAACATACATCACATCACATCACAACAGCAGCCCACTCAGAAAGATCAACAATGAGGGTAAAAAGGGGGTAACTTATAATAAAACCTATATGTATAAATATATCTCTGAATATACAAATTCTTTACCTGAAAAATAAAATACTATTGGGAGGACACAACAGGGAGACTAACAACACAGTAGGGCATTTAAGTAGAAGCATGCAAAGGTGATTTCCTCATCTCAAACAATTTATTGAAACAAAACCCAACAACAGTGGTGAGTAAACCACAACAAAAAATGTCTCAATAACGGGTCATGTGCCCTTGAGCATCAATTACAGCTTGACAACGACGTCTCATGCTGCTCACAAGTGGACTTATTGGCTGCAGAGGCACGGCATCCCGCTCTTCTTGAAGGGCGGCCCTCAGGTCATTGAGGTTCTGGGGTACTGAGTTACGTGCCTCTACACGGCGACTCAGCTGATCCCATGGGTTTTCTATAGGATTCAGGTCTGGAGAAAGTGCAGCCACTCCATTCCAGGTACCCCAGTCTCCAGCAGCCGTTCCCTAATGATGCGACCTCGATGAGCTGGAGCATTGTCATCCATGAAGATGAAATTAGGCCTGTGTTGTTCATGCAGGGGCACAATGACTGGATCAATGATGTTATTGAGGTAGTGTGGGCTTGTCACTGTATCATTCACAAATGGTAGTTTAGTTCTGTATTGACTAGAAACACCTGCCCACACTGTAACACCACTACCACTAAAGGCTGATGCATAGCGCTCTCCTTGACGTCTCCAACATCGTTGGTGGCCATCAATTCTGCCTAACATGAATTGACTTTCATCAGAGAACAGGACTGAGGCCCACTGGTCCCTTGTCCAGCGTAAATGCTCCCTTGCCCATGCAAGACGATGACGCCTGTGCCTGGTGGTGTGGTCAGGTACCCCTGTAGGTCGTCTAGCACACAGACCCCGCAGATGTAAACAGTTTCGAATGGTCTAACATGACTCTCACCTCCCTTAAATGTGCCTGGAGTTGAGCAGCATTCATCTTCCGGTTCCGCAGGGCACTGTTCACAATGAAGCGGTCATCAGTGTAGGATGTCGCCAAAGGAAGTCTGTGCTATTCTGTGACTCTTCCAGTCTCTGTATCTCTGGTGCAACCTGCTGATGACAGTCTGTGACACTTTAAACTCAGTGGCCACTTCCATCTGAGAACATCCTATTTGAAGCATCGTTGGACATGTGCATTCAAACGTTTAGGGAAGGTCACATTAAGTTCACCTGTAAAGGTTATAGTGCATTTTAGGTTCATCCTGACATTTCACAGAGACACCCATTCAACACAGTTATTATGGTTTCAGTGGAAGATTCAGTGGAAGATTCAGTGGATTATCAGATTTTTTGGCCTTGAAGGCAGATAGAGAGAAGAAACAGGTTTTTTTCTGTTTATGAGTTCACCATGTGCTATTTCCAGCCAATCTGATTATTGTATGCGTAGGACTTTTTCCCTTTGCTCCAGAGAGCTTGCACGTGCTTACTGGAGAAACAGAGCTAAGTGTTTTTATTGAACAGCTGCTTTTCATTTCCAGATGAGAGAATCTTCAGAAACGCTGTGAAGGCAGAGAGGTCTCAGGCTTTGTCGGCCCTATGGCCACGCTGTTTGCCCATGCGCAGTGGCTCTGCATTCGTACACTGAAGGACTTTCCACGCTGCAACATGATCTGCAAATGCGTTGTCTCACCCACCGTATTCTCCTGACGTTTGCTGATTGAGTCAGTAGCAAAACACACATACTAGGCTGCTTTTGTTAGTGTTCTCTTTCCACAGGCCACATTTTATGCCCTCATCGCTGGAGAACAGATCAATGGCGGTGACATATCCTGATTCTTTCAGAGAGGGGGCAACTGTCCCCACAGGCATCTTAAATGGGAGTAAAAAGAGGGTGTTTTTGCTTTTTTTCAGACTCAGCATTTTTTTTTTTTGCAGAAGAAATCAAATGAGCCCAGAAACTTCTTAAGCCTTAGAATGTTGCCTGCAGTCCAACAAGTGGTAAATAATCATGATATGACCAATATGGAAGTTCCCCCGGTTTTAGACTGTTTTACACCGTTTTTATTTGTTGAAATCAGATTTTAATAATATGCTCTAAGGGTTAAATTACCAACAAAGAAGTTGTGCTGCAGCCCGACAGTGATTCATTTGTGATTCACTTTCTCCCAAAGGATCTTTGATGAGCTCAAGATTTGATGACTAGGTGACTCAGTGGAGATTCTCCTTCTTAGGAGAAATAGTGTTGGACAAAAGATAAGAAGACACAGTGAAAAGGCCCTGTGCAGAGGTGTGGAGTCGAGTCAGAATAGAGGCATGAATCTGACAACTTTGGGACCTAACTTAATAAAACCGAGAAACTCAAACTCCACTGACTGGAACTTTACCTTTGACTTGAGCCTTATGTGTTGAAAAGACTGGCTGCAGTTGGGTTATTATTCATGTAAAGGGATTCTTTCCCTGCTGCCAAAACTACTGAGAGTATATTTGATCATTCGTAACTATGGTTACACTTTGCTTGTTTTTTCTTGGAAGACGTGTGAGAATTTGAGTTGCTCTTTATAAACTTTGTTTAGAGCAGTTTTGATTTCTGTTGTTCAAATTGAATTTGTGGTTGTTTTTAGATTATGCTTGTCTATTTGGAGTCTGCATCATGTGTGACTTGCTCAAAGGAAATCCTAAAAAACTTCTACTTTCCACTACATAACCTATTACTTATAAAAATGTCAGTTATACCCTGAAACTCTTTCTTTCTGGTGGAGCTGGACTAAATCTCTGTTTATACTATTGTGTCTGTCAAGCTTATCCACTTTTCTTTGACTTTTGGAGCTGTAATAAACAATAATAAAATACCTTTGCTGTTTATAAGGTAATGTTCTACATCATACAGTGCTATGAAAAAGTCTTGAGCCACCCCTCATTTAGTTATATTTTGCTTTTTCACTTTGTTGGTGCAAAAATACTCTTTAATGCCTGTCAAATTGTCTAATCTTTGGCATATTGAATAGATTAAATGAATGAAATGGGAACAAATGTTTTTCTGTGGCAGGCTGCAAAGTGCCTAAAGATACAAGGTGCCCAGATAAAGGAGTTCCAACCACTCAGCATTTAGCACCACCAGTATACTGATCACTGCCTGATCATCTGGAATCATCCACGTATAAATCATTTAAGCAGAACAAAGCACATCTAATTTAAGACCTGAACCGGTAAAAAAAACAGGTGCAGGTCATTCTGTGTCTTAACAAAACAAAAAACATTCCTCTGAAACTGGTCAGGTTCAGGGACTGGACTGAAAATGAGAGACTCTGAAAATCCTTCTTCACTGGTTCAGGACTGAAGTTAGATGTGCTTTGTTATGCTTGAATGATTCATTTGTAGATCACTGTGTGTCTTAATTAACAAAAACCATTCAGAAATCATTCTGGTCAGGTTCAGGGACCAGACTGAAAATGAGAGTCTTTGAATGACCTTCAAGAAACCTGGACACTGTTCCTCATGACCACATTAAAAATAAATGAAATTCTGGCTCTTTGGAAGCAAAATATGAAGAACTGAAGGGTGGCTCAAGACTTTTTTCTTGAGTATGAAGAGACTTGTTTGTGACTCACAGCTCAGTGACCTGTTCCCACCTGTGGCTCTTAGTCTTGGATGAGTTCACACTGAGATTCCTGTCTTTAGTTCAGTTGCAGATAAACATGATCGTTATTATTTTGGCACATCTAAGCACAGTGTGTGACCTTACTGAGACCTCCACTAGAACTTAAGGAGGTCTTTTGTTCAAGAGAAATGTCTGAGCAGCAAAAGACTTAATTAAAGGTCTTCTTCATCTTTCCATCTGATCTCATCATTGCAAAAAAAAAAATTGCAAAGATATTAAAGAAAATGTCTTTTTTTTTCTTTCGTTTCTCTTAGGGTTGTCTATGCTGGTTATATTGATTGTTGTATATTGGTTATATGATAAAAACGAAGTGGCATCCCATGAAAACCCTTACAAAGTCATGGTAATTATCACGGTTCTGGTCGGCACCGGCTAGAGGGCGCTAGTGGACTCTGGACTGGCCTCATCTAGCCGGCATTAGGTTAAGTAATTTCAGCCAGCTAGAGCCATTTATGATTTAAACCTACCCCCTTATTGGTTCCTGGTACTCACTCTTTGGTATTTAAGTTTGCCCTGTTTTAGTTTGTATCATGGGAGCATACTGTTATCTATGTTCGATTCAGTGTCCACTTATAACCCTGCCTTTTGTGACTGGCCCTCGAGCCTTTTTTGTTCCTTTTGTTTTCCTTAATAAAACCTCAAATCATGGACGTCTGCGTTTGTGCCTCCTACCTTTCTCCCGGAGGTGACTCCCTCGTGACATTAAAAAAGCTAGATAGACTAATTTTATTTTGATGCAACACAAATTGCATTGAGATCATTGATAATCACTTATCTAGTCATTTTCATTACAGGAAAGAAGTGAATGGTCCATCAGCACCAAGCAAGCAAATGACACCACACAAATACTGATTAAAGGTAATGCCAATGTCATTTCTGTCAGGAGGTGCCTGTCTCCAGGCAGTGAAGGAAGGTGCAGACACAGACTTCCATCTTTAATGTATATCTTTTATTTTCTAAAACAAATAGGCTCGAGGGCCTAAACACAAACAAAAACTAAACACTGGAGACAGGAGTAAACTCGAACGCAAGCAGAAAGTCAGTGGACCGACAACTAAGGTCCCAATTAAACTGAACTAAGAAAATGATTACTAGCTAATAAATTACAATAACTTCCATGTTTTTGTACCGTGTCTATGAAGCACATGCACATGACCAAAAAAAGAATTTAAAAGCAAAATGGTATCATGTTCTTTGAGTCCCACACATTTATGTTATAAGTTAGCACTCAACACACCTGAACTGAATAATGAAGAACACTGGATCGTTCAAGTATCAGGCGATGATCAGTATACTGGTGGTGCTGAATGCTGAGTGGTTGGAACATTTTTATCTAGGCACCTTGTATCTTTAGGCACTTCACAGCCAGTCACAGCAAAACATTTCTTTCCATTTCTTTAATTCAATCTAGTCAATATGCAGAAGATAAGACAGTTTGATAGACATCAGATAGCATTCTTGCACCAAGAAGGTGATTTAAAGCAAAATATAGAGAAATTAGTGCTTGATCAAGACTTTTTATGATGCAGTGATGAGACTCCAGTCTGGACATTAGCCCTCACTTTAAACCCAGCTTCATTCCACCAACCCAATCACAAATATCACTAAGAACTCCATCAGGTTCGCTGAGTTTTAATCACATGATTGTCTGATACAAATAACCCTGATTTTCATATTCACTTATGAAAAGAGTTTCAACCTGCATACTGGGCATTCTTATTTTGTGATGGATGTGTTTTGGTTTTTATTTCTTTGCCTGTTTTTATTTTTACTCTGATTCTTGCTGCCCCTATCCATCAAGTTTGCTCATGGGATTGCCTTACTGGACTTTGATCTTATTTACCTGGTCTATATGTCTCTGTTTTAGCTGTCTTGCCTGTTGATTTGGGTTTGCTTGCCTGTTGGGCTGAACCCTGATTTTGAAATGCTTTAAACTCTGCATTTGGGTCCAATTTGGTTTAAACATGAGAGCTTGTATATATATTATACACTTTAACTTCACAAGAGAAGCAAAAACATAAAGACAAAGTAATCCAATCAGTCACAAAACAGCGGTTCCAACATTTATGAAACACTACAAGTCCAGTCAGGATCTGACACAGGAGTTAATTTGCACACACACAGCTTATGTAAACTCTCTTCAAAAGAATTACTCATAGAATGGGATGCTCTGGAGCAGTCGCACGTGACCGTTGCTCGCCATCCCCAATGCTGAGCTTTGACTAAAAGGTTATGAAGCCCCTGTGTAGCCGTGGAACTGTGTTTTATGGAGTGATGGAGCTCCATTCAAGACCTTTGGGATGAGCTGTGTTCCAGAACTAAACTTCAAACATCAGTACCTGACCTCACTAATGCTCTCATGGCTGAATGCAGTTAAATGACTTGAGAGCTTCACTGCCATTGTGTAAATGTACTGTCAAAAAATCAACACAAATTGTGCGACATGAAAAAGACATTGTCTGAGATGCCATTAATTATAGAAACTGTGTCACGACAAGAATGACGATCAGCTGTGGAGACCAGTTGTAGCGTGAGGGAAGGGCCCAGTCGCAGATATACACGAAGAGCTGGTACTCACGCGCTTTTCTATAAGAACACTCCAGAGGAGTAAGGGTTCCCACCAAAGGAACTCTCGTTCTTACACACACACAGAGAGGGTAGAGAAAAGAGCGGGTTAGGAAACCTAGGGTACTCACGATACCAAAAACAACGAGGCAACACGGTCTGAGTAGGAACTCAAATGTCTGTGTGCAGATAGACCTTACCTTCCTCTGTTTATACCCCCTGCGTGACGTCACTTCCGGTGCCGATCGACGTCACGTGGTCTGGTGTGCGTGACAAACTGAAAGAAAACAGAACCTCCTTTAAAGTCTCCTGGGAATGCAAACAAAATGTTTGTTCATTTGAAAAAACAGTCTAACTACAACCAAAGTCTCTGTTCTTTGACTGTCACTCGCAGCAAGACGCGTTAATAGCATTAACCGTGAGCTCAGAAATCTACGTCAGACTAACACAATTCCCTACTAGTGGGTTATCTTGGTACCTCATGTTGAGCTCACACGCAGAAACACAGCTTTGAGCCTCTTCACAAGATGACGCAGCTGCCAGATATAGCGACTAAATGCAAAATAAGGACATCATGCCACAAGCTAACGGAGTGTGTGAAAGCAGCAGGCTCATCTCCCTGACACATAGCACAGTGTGGTGCTGTATGGCATTCAGAAAGAGACAGATGTGGGAGACTTGGTGGAAAATTGTATTTCTTTTAAATGCCTGCATTCAGTGTAAGTTGCTGAAATGTCATTGTTCTTTTTCTAGGGCTTTCGTGAATCAGGGAGGACAAGCAATATGAGACAGAGGGGTCAAGTGAATGGTTGGCAGTGCCACCTCGGGTATAGGAAACATAGGTGGTTGGCTTGAACACCATCCATCTATCTATCTGTCTGTCTGTCCATATGTTTTGGAAGTCTTATGGTGTGGGATTGGGCGGCTGAAAACATGACCCACCACTAATGGTCATACAAATATAACCAGATTTGGGATGCAGTGGGATGCAAGTAATAAAAACCGAAATGTCTGTGTTCAGTATATATTAAAATAAACTGTGCCAATATGACATTATATAGTACTGTGCAAAAGTCTTGAGCAACCCCTCATTCCTTTGCTTTGAATCAAAAATATTATTTTATGCCTGTCAAACTGTCTCATATTTGGCATAATGAGCAGATTAAATGAACGAAATGGAAACAGATGTTTTACTGTGACAGGCTGCAAAGTGCTAAAGATACAAGGCGCCTAGATTAATGTAAGGTCAGGCTCAGGGACTGGACTGAAAATGAGAGTCTCTGAAAGTCCTTCAGGAAGCCTGGAGACAAAATAAAAATAATACAAGAAAGTAATCTCTTTGGAAGAAAAATATGAGCACCACGACACTTTTTAACACACCATTCACAGGACAGCTCAGCATGCTTGGAGGAGAACACTAGTTACAAATTCTTATGTGTCAGGTAAATGATGTCGATTTTGGCTAGCATTAGTCTCAATGATGATGAAAAGGAAAGGCCATTATACCCACCCAGCTTAGTGCCACAAAAGCTGAGTAAGTGTAAAGTCCATAAAGTGAATAGTGCCATACGGTGTTCCAAAGTCCATAATGTCTAAATTAAAAACCATAGTTAATACAAGCCATAAAACAAAAAAGGATGAGTATGTATTGTCACATCCCCAGTCTTTCAGTTTTTGTCAAGGACTTTTAGTTTGACTGGGGGTGTGGTCTCATCTCTGGCAGATGGAAGCAATAAGGGCTCTCAGCTGCCAGGAATGAGACTAACGTGTACCATGTGTTTTGAATTTAGTTTCACCTTAAATAACCCACCTTTGTGTTCCTCTATTGTCTGTTCACCAACACACTTGCCTGAGTTGTGTTCTGTTTGGACTATATTGTGCTTTATTTGAGTTTTGGCCCCCATGCCTCTTTGTTTTCATTATGAATAAAAAAAGAAAATCCATGGAAGTCTGCTCCTGCGCCTCCTTTCCGAATGGGCTCAGCCCAGACGTGACATGTATAGCTTTTTATAAGGGTCCCTAAAATAAATAAATACAAATGAATAAGTAAAAATTCCAGCAGCAGAGTTTTCCCCACAGTCCGTATTCAGATGCAGTCCAAATGTATTCTGTTTTCTGAATATAGTACTTTTTCATGAATTGTAATGAAATATGGGTTTAGAATAATGTGTTCAGTAATTAGCCATCACTACTTTTTAAATTTTGGACAAATCTGAGTGTAAATATATGTATATTGGACTATACATATATTTACTTTATATTTATATTTAGTCTAAACTGAGAGCCCTCTACTAACTTTTAACTCTAATAACCAGGATATGCGGAGGTGCGGACAGCCAGAAGCAGATTTTTCAGTCAAGACCAAGTTGATGAGGGCTTTTTTTTTTTCTAAGAAAGAATTGATTAGTTGATCAGTGATTGGGCTACATGTTGTGGGGACCAAGGAAAAAAGTCATCCTGTTCTGAAATGGGACTGTTGATTTATAAAGTGTAATGTGTCCATTTGTCACATGTAAACACACCACAATGTGTGAACTTCTTTCTCTGCATTTAACGCATTCACCAAGTGAAGCAGTGGGCAGCCAGTGATGCACTGCCTAGGGAGCAGTGTGTGGTAATGATATCTTGCTCAAGGGTACCTTGAGTCCTGAGATTTGAACCTACAACCTTCCGATCACATGGTCAACGCCCTAAACACCAGGCCACTGAGGTTCAGGGTTATGTGCTTTGATTGAACAGACAGCAGAGATAGTATCTGGTTGAAAAGACAAGCATTAAATGTAACAGTCCTCTCGTGCTATCTTATCGTCCATTGATGCCTTATTGCCAACTCTCTGGCTCCTTTTGGTTTCTACACTTCAGTTTCATGCATTTTTTTGCTTGTGCTTCACTGCTCTCGCACACTTATATAAACTCCGTGATTTTCAGGTGACTGTGCTGCCTTGGGGAATGCAGAAGTGGCCATGGAATCAGCTCCCATTTATAAAAGTGGAGCGTGTTTTGACTGTACAAGCCAGTCATTTCCTGCTAGAAAATCACATGAGGCCGGATTGACGGACTGCTTCAGCAAAATGTTTCCAAACCCAGATGTCTTTGCAGCACTCATGCCAGCTGAGACTTTTCGAGACTTAGAATAACATTAAATGCTCCTTTGGACTTTGCAAAGCCACCCCCGGAGATGTGTACTGCTGAGCTTTTAGCAATTTATTTTCTCAGCAAAGAAAAAAAAACACAATCCCAAAATAAGTTAAGTAGCATTTGGCACAAGGCTGTTTACCTGTTTTTATGTTTCTTTTTTGTGTCATTGGCACTATTAATCCAGCATTAATTTGTTAAATTAGAATGCTTGAATCACAACACATAATTGAGGGAGTATTTTCAGTCGTTTTTGTTCCAGGATACAGCCAGAGTGCGGTAGGTATAGATTATGCGCTCCTCACCCTTGTGCTGCCTTTCATCATTAAATCAATTGCTTCTTTTTGCATTCCAACCATAAACAAAGTTCATGATTGAAGCTGCAGCTGGCAGATTATGAACTGGTTTTAGTGTTTTGCAATCTGACAGTGTTCTTAACTGATTTTAACTCTGGAGCAAGAGTTATGGTGTCTCTGTCAAATTTACACATATCGCTCTTAGGCATATTTCCTGGAGTGGGTAAGAGCGGCTCTTTAAAGTTCTAGGGACGTCACTAGACGCAATCTACTGGAGCGCATCCCCCAGTAAAAAGCTGCTTCGCCTCACTACAGTCACAGAGAGGTCAGTACTTAAGCTAATAGTTTTCCTGTTTAATCCTTAGAACTCAGTGTATTAATAAAATCTGATTTCAACAAATATAAATGGTCTAAAACAGTCTAAAACCAGCGTTTGTTCTCCTACACGCCCGTTGTTTGCTGCTCTTTCGCTCTGCACACCATCGCTCCCCCTGCCTCTGCAGGTTTTCCCCACCCACTTGTTGGCAGAGATTTGTTTCTAGATGTAAAATTTAAGAAATTTGGGCATTTTTATTCTTTATGGGCATTTCCATATAATGCCATTTTTAAAACCCCAGTAGCGGTTATTATTATTACATGCTTTTTAA
Organism: Bryconaethiops microstoma; assembly: GCA_037577275.1. Taxonomy (NCBI): domain Eukaryota; kingdom Metazoa; phylum Chordata; class Actinopteri; order Characiformes; family Alestidae; genus Bryconaethiops; species Bryconaethiops microstoma. The sequence continues at coordinate 1,992,766 of JBBJLS010000128.1, forward strand.
ATTACAATAACTTGCTTCAACATGACATAGGAACACAAACCAAAGGAACTTCCATATAAGGAGATGTTTTGCCGTATGTCGACACTTTACCATTTGTTGTGCTTCTGGCACAAATCTGTGCTGCCTAAACACTAAAATTATGCAAATTCACTATTCACTACAAGTCCCATCATTTTTCCGTTAAACACTTTATAAAGTCCATGAAATCAACTGTTCTCAATGGAGACTTGGTAAAGATTGGTATCCAGAATAATGCTAATGGATGTGTTGATCAGGTTTATTTTTAGAAAGCTGAATGAACTGGGACATGCACAGAATCAAACTTCTTGATCATTTGTAGGGTTAGAACAGTCATTGACTTAAAACTGAAAACCATGAAAGGTCCAAATAGGTAAAGTTAAAAACTGCCTTTTGAACCATAATACTAAAGTGCTTCAAAATTAAGTATTTATCTCCCAAGTCTGTTCCCCTTATTGTATCATTTAAATATTTTCATGTCTACCTGCAGGGCAGACAGGAAACAAACTACACTTTATGGACAAAAGTATTGGGATGTTTATCCATTACACCAACAGGGACTTTAATGACATTGCATTCAAATATCCCCCCTTTGCAGCTTCCACTCTTCTTGGAAGGTTTTCCACAAGATTTTGGAGTTTCTGTGGGAATTTGTGCCCATTCATTCTGTAG
>JBBJLS010000128.1:1993555-2015333 GCA_037577275.1 Bryconaethiops microstoma
TTGTCACTGTACCATTCACAAAGTGTAGGGCAGTTCTGTATTGACTAGACACACCTGCCCACACTGTAACACCACCAACACCACCAAAGGCTGATGCATAGCGCTCTCCTTGACGTCTCCAACGTCGTTGGCGGCCATCATTACTGCTCAACGATGATGCCTGTGCCTGGTGGTGTGGTCCGGTACACTTGCAGGTCGTCTAGCACGAAGGCCACACTGATGTAAACCATTTTGAATGGTCTGATGTGACACTTGGGCGCCTCTCACCTCCCTTAAATGTGCCTGGAGTTGAGTGGCATTCATCAACCGGTTCCGCAGGGCACTGTTCACAATGAAGCGGTCATCAGTGTGAGATGTGACCAAAGGATTTCCACTTCTATGCCTTTCTGTGACTCAGTCAGTCCCTGTATCTCTGTTGCAACCTGCTGATGACACTCTGTGACACTCTAAGCTCAGTGGCCACTTCTGTCTGAGAACGTCCTGTTTGAAGCCTCGCAATGGCAAGATACTGTTGATCAATTGTTAGGTGTCGTCTTGGTCTCATGATGTCAAAATGTGAACAGCATGATGAGGAGGAGTGTAAATACTAATTCCGATTGAATTTATTGGTCGATTAATGAATCAAACACCTGTTGTGAATTTCGCTGTTAAGCTCCTTGTTTGACAACAGCAAGTTGTGTAAAAAGTACTGAAACATTGAACAGTTGGACATGTACATTCAAACGTCTAGGGAAGGTCACATTGAGTTCACCTGTAAAGGTTGTAGTGCAGCTCAGTTTCTAGTAAAGATTATAACCTGTAAAGGTTATAGTGCAGCTCAGTTTTCTCAGTTTCTTGTATTTAAGCAGCTCAGTTTCTAGCCCTTAGTCTAAATCCCCTTTCAAGCTAGATTAGGTACATCTGAAGAGGTGCTGTAATATAGTGATTGCTGACAAGATTTGTGATTTTAATCCAGTGTGATTCTGGAATATTCACAGCTTTTACTAGTAATAAAAGTGAATGGCCCCCTGTAATGATATGGAGTAAAAGTAGTGGTGTTCAAACTCACCTTCTGCTAACAGAATAACTACACCTGCTTAAATATCTGTGTGCTGAATGAGACACCGGTGTTATGTAATGCTGATGTGAACATCCAGACGATGACCTTTCAATCAGTGGGAATTTGGAGAACTTAAGCAGGTATTTTGTGTGTCCCAAAACAGTAAGTGCCTTCCAAGTAACACTACAGAAGCTCTGCTGATAAACCTAACCCAGCACCAACAGCGCTCAATATGCATCTATAATGGAGCATGTTTACTTGGCATATGAGACTTGCAAACCCTTTATACAGACAGACAAAGTGTGTACATTTCGGTTCTATTATGAAGCAGCTGAAAAACAACACACATGTTCCAACCATAATGTGTACGAAACGTTCTAGACCAGGGGTGTCAAGCTCCGGTCCTGGAGGGCCGGTGTCCAGCAGTTTGATGGTTCTCCTCCTCAAACACATTCACTAAACCTGACATTTAACCGGTGAGGTGAACCAGGTGTTTCCGAGCAGAGAAATCACCTAAACATGCTGGACCACGATCCTCCAGGACTGGAGTTCCACACCCCTGCTCTAGACACTCAGGCTGTGTCTGTACTCACTGAAGGGCACGTAGTCCTGCACCTCCACGGTGAACTCGTTACTGCCAGCCAAAGAGACGCGGTCGCTCCACAGCACCTGAGCTGCCTTCACTGATCCTGGATCACAGTCGGGCTCGGCCTCTGGAACTTCGTTCTGTTCATACACAACGGGTTTAAAACCTTCCTTTAGCTTCAGAGGAGATTAGGTAGCAATGGTAGCAGTGATCAGTTTACAATATCCAAACAAGGTTAAGATCCCTTTGTTAAGTCAAAGTCAAAGTGAACTTTGTCATCTCAACCATATACAGTCTACAGAGAGATGAAATGGTGAAGCTCAAATTCCACATATAGTGCAACAGACATAACCCCTTATGAAAGAAATAAAACAGTGCAAATAAGACGTATACAATAAGGAAAGGGTGAGATTTAACCTGTCCTGAGTGTGTGGACAGCTCTCTTTGTAAATGTGCAAAATGTATGACCAGTATAGCCAGTTTAACCAGTGCAACAGTATAAAAACGCAATGAGACAAGTGAAAAGAGCAGTCTGCGTACACATTCTTAAAGGTGTGTGCATTCCTAAAGAGTTGGGTACAAACAGTATACACAGTAAAAAAGCACAGGTTAAAATGGGAGTGACAGGCTAAAGTGGTGAGAATCCAGAGATTGAGTTTTCATATTATCTAGTGTGTTAAAGGGCTCTCTGGCCTAACACTCTCATTTAATATGACATTTGTCATTTTATGCAGTACTCAATTGTTTAACAGAATTCACAATTTTGTATCAGTTTGTGTTAACATTCTCCGACCACAGTTCCCAGGATGTGCTACACGGAAACATCATCCAAGCACTGGGAATGCTCTACATCACAAAGAAATTAATTGACGTAGAGGCTAGGTGTCCTAGCAGTAACTTTAGCTTTCTGCACTGGTGTGCTTTTGGCCAGAGTGTACCTTTAATTCATGTTTACATTTACACTACCAGTAAATGTGTGTACCACTTTCGCATACACAGAGTTTCCACATTTGCCTGTCACTCACTAAGTATTTACTAAAAATGCAACCAATATTCTTTGCAAACAAAAAAATTAAGGGCCAGAAAAATCACTACTGACCTATAAAAAGCCCCAAAATATAATTATAATGCAGACCAGCAGACAAGTATTATATACTTTAATGAGCTATTAAGTGATAGTCAATGAGATGCAGCAGTTAAGTAAATTTAAAGTTAAAGGACAGTCTAGAACTAATAGGATGTCAGACATGCACTGTGACAGATTCTTTCTATGTTATAGAGGAAACTTTTTTTTATTTGACATTTTAATTTATAGTTCACTCGACAGTTTTCAAATGTTTAAAAATAATACAAATCTGCAGTTTATGAAATAAATGGCTAAGTGGTATAAAACCAAGGTGTGCAAAATAAACAGCGGGGCACTGAACAGTATAATCTACAGCTATTTCAGGCTTTACTTACCATGAGCACTCTGATCAAATTCTTCTCAATCCTGGACTTCTGATCCTCTCGCAGAGTAGAAGCTGAATGAAAAAACACACACACACACACACACACACACCTTAATACTCATGTACAGCCTTAGCACTTCCAGCAAAGGAAATGTGTGGTTAATGTTGTTAAAAAATTTTTTTTTTTTAATCGATTCTCAAGTTCCATTAGCACTGGTTTCAATACTTAAATGCCAGTTTTGCATCTGCCGGGTAATAGAAAACAGGTATTGCAGCAGGCAGTCCCTCCCCTGGCTACCTGGAGGACCTAGTGTTTACATGACAGCTGGTTCGGGACTCATTTAAAGGTGCGTGCCGCTTTTTATTCCTCCGTAGAGAGCTGGGGGGGTTTGGAGGCCCGAGGCTCTTCCCCTCGCTCTGTACTGAGGAAAAAAAAAAAAAGTGGCACACACTTTTAAATGAGTCCCGAGCCGGCTGTCACGGAGCATTTTGCCCCGTAGTGCCGCAAAATTTTACACGGACCCTCAGCTTCCCCATGCCTATCATACGTGGCTGGTGGCGAAGCTCTCCTCCCTGCAGAACCGGCGCATCAGTTCCATGAGCACGGACATTCCGAGCCGCGTCGCTCCGCGGGGCAAGCATCCAGCCCCAACTTCACATGCTGGTAGATCTCCATGAGCCCTTACCAACGAGCCCTCGTTTACCCCCCTAGCCCACGGGGATCCGGAGTTATTAGCCCAAAACCTTCCCCCATTGTTCTCTATGGAGGGCGGGGAAAAAAAAGCGCCGTGCATTTTTAAATGCACAGCCAAGTTCTGAGCCAGCTAAAACAGAGCATTTTGCCCCGTAGCTCAGCCAGGGAAAAACCTAGCGCCATGAAATTTTACAGGGACCCTCAGCTCTCCGAGACCTATCGAACGAGGCTGGTTGTGAAGCTCTCCACAGCAGAGAACCGGCGCGACGGTCCCGTGACAACACTTTAAATTATTTATTAAAAAGTTCCTGTGTTTGTTTTTTCTCCCCCTGTAGTATTGATAATAGTATTGAACGCCATCCTTAGTATTGGTATCATGACAAGCCTATGTGTAGTGATTTTAAATCTTAGGGGACAAATACTTAAGCAATGTGAGATCCAGCAAGTTACACAGGAGGGTTAGAAAAATTAAACCTTAGAAACTTTTCTGTATTGATCAACTCTCAAGGCTCACAATTCAGTATGCGTTTCTGGCAAGAAATAGTGGTGCCATTTGCATGATACACAGATGTCCAGCATCCTGTGTTTTACTGCCTGAAGGAAAAACATTATGGAGTATGAAGGATTCGGTACCTCTGCCCACCAGCTCCATAGAGTAGGTGATGTAGTCTTTCACGTGGCCCATCAAGTAGGAGCACTTCAGAGCCGTACACAAAATGGAGGTGAGGAGGGTCCACCAGCGCTCGGTCCGATAGTCACACATCACATAGTCCAACAATCTGCCAGGAAAGCACACATTCAAAAATGACCGTCACTGCCACCACCTGCAGACCCACCTCAGAATATCAGAATATTTAGTTTTGCAAGCTAAATGACATTACAGGTATTATTTTTCAAAAATGCAACCACACAAAAAGCACGCACCATTTTCTGAAACTATTATAAAACTCACTTTAAAGCTTTGGTGTAGTCCTTGGCGTGGTAGTACTCCTCTCCCATCTGAACCACTGAAAACACACAGATTAGAAATATTTCAATGCTATTCTTAATCTGCAACATCTGTATTAACCATTGCTTTTCTATGCACACCCGTCATTAGAAAACGAAATAGAAATCCTGTAGGCTCAAATTATACTTATAACAGAAGCCAATGGGAAGCTTTTAGCACTGTTTATGTGACATGAATCGATCTTCGAATGTGTGCAATGATGATGCTGTCAGAAATGCACTGTACACTCACTCAAATGGCTCTTCATGCGAGGACACTTGTACTTCTTGAACTGTGCAACAGCATTGCTGAGAAGTGCAATGATGAGCTCCTGGGGGTAAAAACAAGCACAAACGTGTAACAAACAGTTGTGATTTCCTCTAACTCACTTTCAGTAACTCACTTCTTTTTGCTAAAAAAAAAAAAAAAAAAAAAAAAAAAAAAAAAAAGATTTGCATAGAATATTTACTCTTATATTTACATTAAGTTCCAGATGTACAAAATCCTGACATAGTGATAAAGTGTTACTTGTGCCATTAACATTGGATCAGCTTTGTAAAGCATGTAAACTTTCTAAGGTGAGGTCACAGGTGAGTTTTGAAGCTGAGAAATAAAGTTGCTGACCGAATGGAGCACATCTTTCTCCTTCAGCTGGAGAGCGAGGATGCCCTGTTTCTCCTTCTCCGGGTCAGGAGGGTCAATACCTACAAAGACACAGAGAGAGGTCATGAGTACGGAGTCTCGATGAATACAAAAATTGAAACCCTGTGTATCAGTCCAAAGACTCTCTGTCTTTTTATCCCTTAGAAATGAAACAGGCTGGTTTGTTACTGGGTCTTGAAGACCTTTACTCTGATTGATCGCTGTGGTTTGTGTCTTGTTCAAAAAACAGACCAGCTTCCATGTTAAGACAGGGCAGTAAAAATCATTGTAAAAGGATGTCTGGATACAAAGTTACATTAAACAACCCAGTCTTCCACTCTAAAGGGACGGCTTGTGGCCTTTTGGTTATGGATCTGATCCTTTGATCGGAAGGTCGCGGGTTCAAATCCCAGGACTACCAGTGGCACCACTGAGGTACCCTTAAACAAGATACCGTCCCCGCACACTGCTCCCCACGTGCTGTGTTCCCGGTTGCCCGCTACTTGACAGAGGAAGAATTTCACACTGTTCACACTGTGTGCTGTGCTGTGGTGTGTTCACGTGTGATAAATGTACATTTTACTCTTACACTTAATTACTCTGCTAATAACATTCCTTGTCACTGCAACACATATTGACATGTGAAATTACTGCAGACAAAATAGGCAGATGTGCTCATAGGTGTGATCTCAAGAATTCAAAGCAAGCTATTTCTGAAGCTTGGTTTTCACATGTGGCCTGAACCGAAGTTTTGATACTTTCACACTATTTACTCACTACATCAAACTCATGTTCAAAAAACATGTCTTTCATGATATGGTCCCATAAAAATGTGTATGGACTATTAGAAGACATCATGGCATGCTTACTCTGATGGCCTTGCCTCCATGCCCTCTGGCCATAGAAGTCCAGAGCTCCTGTGGCCGTCTCCAAAGGATCTGGTGTGGGGTAACTCACATTTGGCTATGGAAAATATCAAAACATGAGCACTGAAATCATTTAACTGCTGTTAACTGTAACATGAATATTAGAGAGCTCAAAAAGAAGTTAATTAGTACTGTTAACTACTAGCCGGATCATTCAACAAACATAACAACCAAACAAGGTTTATATGGTGTCGAATTGTACCACGTAATCTTTCTTCAAAGGTATGGATTTCAGGTAGTCGTCATTTTTACGGTTTGGAGGATCGTTTCACTATGTCAGTTTAAACTGAGTAGCACTATGAAACAAAATTAAAATCTGTGCATTTTAATGAAAAGAGTATCAAAACATTGGTGCTACATTATATGGTGTCATACTACCCACCCCTACACACGCCAATTTAAAGCCACATCCACTTCCTGGTGCAGTTTACAAAAGGTATCGAGAAAAAAAAAAGATCTGGGATCAGTATCAAAGCTGAGGTATTGGTACAGGTATTGATATTGATCAATTTGGAGGCAATACTTAGCCCTTAAGTTGAGCATATACCAAGAGACTGTTCAGTAATATGGAGTTGGACAGTTCTGTGTGCAGACTGACTGATGTTGCCCAGTATTTAGCTGTACCTCGTGGCTGCAGAGCTGGCCGGCCTGCTGCTTGCGCTCCTGGGCATAGCAGGCAGCCTGCTGGTAATAAAAACCTGGATTCTGTGTCTGGATCGCTGTGAGGCCCAGTTTGATGGCCTCATCGAACAGATCACCAAATGACTGAAACCTGCACAGACAGACAGAGACAGAGAGAGAGACAGAGACAGAGAGACAGAGACAGAGAGAGAGACAGAGAGAGACAGACAGACAGACAGAGAGAGAGACAGAGAGAGAGAGAGACAGACAGACAGACAGAGAGAGAGAGAGACAGACAGACAGACAGACAGACAGAGAGAGACAGAGAGCGACAGACAGACAGAGAGAGAGACAGAGAGCGACAGAGAGCGACAGAGAGAGACAGACAAAGGGAGACAGAGAGACAGACACAGAAAGAGACAGACACAGAAAGAGACAGACAGACAGAGAGATAGATAGGGAGAGCAACAGAGAGACAAACAGAGAGAAACAGTGATCGAGAGATATGGAAAGAGACAGCAAGTAAGAGAGAGAAAGACAAAGAGAGGAAAAGAGAGAGAGAGAAAAAGAGAGAGCAAGAAAGTGTGTGAAGGTGAAATGAGTAAAGGTTTAAACTGTGGCTGAAGTGGAACCACACTGCTATAAATGCACCAAAACCAGAAGTCAAATGAGGAAACAGTCATTACGTCCTGAAGTGAGTATTAAGCATGTCACATAAATCTTAAATTCTTTAACCTAATAGTGTTTTACAAATATGAGAAGCAAAGGAAACACACAGTTTAAAAGGTCATGACTTTTTACACTGATGGAGCAAAACAAACCTACGAATAAAATCTTTCAGAGTTGTATGATTATTTTACATTTTTCAGAAATTGGATTGTATCTACAACATGTAATTTCTTAAATTGCAATTAAAAACTCAATTTAAATTGTTCACAGAAATATGTTTATTTCTGCATGTTTTGTCCATTCACATCCACTCACATCTCACATCAAATATCACCGAAAGGTTTGTTTACCATAGCATCTAACTATAATATCCAAATTGGCCAGTTTCCTTTGAAATAAGAACACCATTCACCGTATATTCTATCTGAAACCTCACTTGCTAATGTAGTTCTGAGGCTCATACTTTTTTTTTTTCTTAATATCAGCTTTGCTCTACATTGAAAATAACAAATATCAGTGTTTAGAATGCCCACATTCAAGAAACCTCACTTTACTTCTTGACCCAATGATAAAGGATATTTCAGAATACGTATCCTAATGTTTGATTATTGCTGGATTTATGCTCGATTTTGAACTAAAAAATTTTAATGGTCCATAGTATTAAACCATAAAAATGAAACCTTCAACTATTTGGGCTATAAAACCCTTTTTCTGTGGGTGTCACAATGAAATACTATACATATCTGTTTTTTTATTGCATTAAGTTACATCTATCGTTTTAGAAATTACCCTGTTCACATTTCATTTCAAATTTTATTGAAAGGCTTGTTTTCTGTAGTATCTAAATAATAACCAAATTCTTTGTAATGCCCGTTCTCTTTGTAATAAAAACACAATTAATGGTACACTTCATCTGAGACCTCACTTGTAATGCAGTTATGAGATCCACTCTTATTTTTCAACAATCTGGGTTATACCTCCCACCAAAATGAAATTAAATATTAAATTACATTGAATTTGCATAATTACATGTTTTTGATACTTTACAGCCATGGACAAAAAGGACTTTTTTTCTGGTTATTGCTTTTGTAATGTGTAGGAGTGTGTCTGTGTGAAATGTGCATGTCACTATTTTATATTCAGATCCAAAATTCCAAATTGAAAATGGAAAAATAATACATATAAATCATTTGTTATACTTTGGAAATGTCAAACTGCTCTTACATTATTTTACAACTGCAACAATTAAAACAGTGATGTTAAGAGCAGAGTGTGTGCATGTGCGACTCTGTTTCATCCATCAGAAACTGAATCAGGAGTGAAGCTGCTGGAATACAGCACATAGAAAAGCTGCTCTACAAACACTACTGCACTCAACACATATGGAGGCGTTTCTTATTTTTTTATACAGCTCACACTGCAGTAGCTCATAAAAGAATAGCAACCTGTGCATTTTACACACACACACAAAAAGAAAAGTGGTCTCTTATTTTTTTTCCATGGCTGTATGTCTGTTGTTATAACCCTTAGTGTTAAAGCAGCGTGAAATAACTGAAACATGCTATAAAGTTGCTCCTACTGTTTCGACATCCAAGCGGTGTGTTCGAAGGCCAACTCGGCACTGCCAATCTTCTTCTTGCACAGATCAATGTGCTTTCTGAACTGGGCGATGGCATCCAGAGGCGTGTTGTGCTGGAAACAAAGCCTGCAGATCTGAGAGAGGGCCACAGTGTGAGCATCTCACTGTGAGTAAGGCTTTTAAAAACAGGAAATATGACTTTCCTGTGTGGGGTGTGGACAAATAATGACAGAACTGATGTATTACAACACACACAAGCACACCTTGTAGTTGATAAATCCAGCCAAAGACTTGATCTCAAGCATATTGGTTTCATGGGCCCGGAGCTCGTGGACCAGGCTGTAGGCAGTTCTGTAGTGTCTGTGAAGGAGAATTTGAAAAGGGCTTCATGTTTTGGCACCTTTTCCCTGGTCTTGAATGTGGCTAACAAAAGACAGCGTAGAGAATCTTTTAGAAACATACTTGAGGGCGTTCTGCGTGTCCTGCTTGAGCTCGCTGAAGAAACCCGTCTTAAACTGATGTCTCACAAACAGCAGCTGAAACACAATCGACAAAAACGATCAAAGACACTGTGCATAAACTCACTTAACGCGTCATGATAAGTATTATCACACATTACTTCAGCGTACATAAGAGTTCATGTTTTACTGCAGAACTATAACATTTACTGCTGTTTTTTTATTCTGACTCCTGAATTGCAAAATAAAAACATTTCCGTTTTTCTGTGCTTATCTAACTTATACTTGCATTTTAACACAACTCTGAACAGCAGTGCATATTGCACTGAACGTCGTCTTGTCTTGCCTCATGTAGTTGTATTGTTGCTCTTGTTCTTTGTCCCGTCTGCATTTGTGGTTTGTTGCAACATGGTACTGGAGGCACGTTATTGCGTTTTTACTGTGTACTGTGTGTGTATGGCAGAAATGACAATAAAATCTACTCGACTTTATATTACAGCAAAATAATAACATCAAATAATACTTTTATTAATTTAATCAGGGGCTGCTCATGGAATCTCACAAATCCAAACAACGACTGGAGGAACCGAGGAGGAATCTGGAACCGAACCCGTGTTCTCCTCACCAGCTCACACAATATCTACTACTTTTACACACAAAACAAGTCATGATACTTGTTTTCCCGATTTCTAGTTAGTTCACATTTATTCTGATTATAAGACTTGCTGGCAGAAAGACTCTCACTGCTGAGACAAATGACTTTAAACAATTTACAAAGGTTTTAACTATCTTTGCACAGTACTGTAAGCAGTCGGTCAGTGCACCAGAAAACACTAACACATCATTATATTGCCCATCCCTGACTGGTATATACTGGTACTGGAGCTACAGAACTTTAGCAACTCTCTTTACAGATTAATCTTACACTTTTCAATGGCTGGAACAGCAGTTATTACCTGATGCGTTGTTTTATTCAGGAACTCTTTGTGGGATTTCACTCTCCTTATCTCATTATAGTAATACGTTTGAGCGTGCTCATAAAACGCATTCTCCAACCTACATGAACGAGAGTGAGAGCACGAGAGAGAGATGAACATGACACTTTATGTACTTGTTCAGGTACATAGTTAACACAGTGGCTGATATATTTAGGGATGTAAGACTATTTACGATTCGAACCTAAACGATTATTCAAAACATGTAGTTTGTCAAGTCTGAAATGAGTTTATACATTATCTCACACTGGATGACATGAACATTGTAAAGCTAAAAATAATATCATGAATTTTGTCTGTACTAGTAACAGACAAACGTAACTACACTAGTAACACTGTTAGAGATCACCTGACAACTTGACACCACTGGAGACAATATAAACTTCCATATAAACTTGTGAGCTACATTAGTTTCTTACCTCCAGCACAAAAATGTTGGAGAGCAAACGTGTCTTAGGTTATTATTTCGGGTAAGAAAAAAAACTATCCTAATTGCAATCAGGCCGACACACATCGCCTGCACAGTGAGAGAGGCTGGCTGAGTTTCTGACCTGATGATGTATCCCACCAGATGATCTGTGTGGGGGAGGACAAACAGGGATTTCCCCGAGAGATCACAGGCGTTACACAGAGCTGCAGCCCGCTCAGACGCCACCACATCCTCACCTGCCAGCGCACAAACTCACACTGTTTTACACAGTCTTAAAGTGCCTCGTGTTGTATCATTAGACTTGGGCTAGACATTATATTAGCGTTTGGGCAGTGTTAGATTGAGCACAGCTTTTGCGTCAAATAACGTCCTTTTACAATGTAAAATGTTCTAGTATACTAAAAATGGAAACTTTCAATGTTAATATACATAATATTATCAAATCAGACAAATAAACATGATACCACTAATCATTACATCTGCTCATAATTTACAAATGCAAAAATAACTCACGAGGATGGTGGATTTTCGTCTTACCTGGTGGAAGAGGGGTCTTCTTTTGAATTAAAACAACAGCAACCTTAGTGTTCCTCCCTTGCAGACTTGTTCTATGAAAAAGCCAAGCAGATTTTATTCACGAGCTCATTATAATATTTTCATTAGCAGTCTAATACATATTTTGTATTAAGAGACACATTACATTTTAAGGGTTTGTGACACAATACACAGGTTTGAATACAAATTGACAAAAGTAGGGGAAACAAGTTCAGTAAATCAGCACAACTGGTTGCAAAATGAAATTAATTCAAACTATTCAAAAATATTTATAATGTACCACTCACTCTTGTTAATTATAAAGTTTATGCAACTACTGTACACTAGTGGTTGTTGTTCACAGGCTCTTTAGAACTGATCCAAATGTTCTTTTTATGCATGCAGTAGTCAATGATTTAGAAGTACCTTTGATTACCATGATAGAATACCAGTCAAGTGTTTTGTCCCACACGGAGATTTTCTACATTTGCACGTTACTCACTTAATATTTACTAAAAATACACTTAATATTCTTAGCTAACAAATACATTTACTGTATGTTAACCATCTGAGTACCTTTATTAGAAAATGTCCTTTTTTTATTCACCACCACAGACGTATATAAAAAGCCACCTAACATAATTATGATTAGAATTACAGTGTGGATCGCCAGACAACCGCTAGGTATTTAACTAGATATTAAGTCAATCGATGGGATGAGTGCATTTAAAGTTAAAGAATTTGACTCCGCATCACAACCAGTTAACAGTCAGTCAGACATGCACTGTTACAAATTCTTTCATCGTATGCAGGAAACTGGATTTATTTGACATATTTTCATTTACAGTTATTCATTCAACAGCTTTACGCTGTTTAACAAGAATAAAAACCTGCAGTTTATTGAAATAAATGGATTAGTGGTAAAAACCTGTGGTGTGCAAAAACTTTTGACTGTTAGTGAAAAATCAGAAATGCATATCATGATGTAATTTATAATCATAATAGATACTCATTCATTTTGAAGGTGGCATGCTAGGATTTTTTTGGCACTTTAAATGTAACAAGTGGGTGTGGGCATGATTTAGAGGTGGTTCTGATTTAACCAAAGCTTAGAAGACAGCTCAAACGACCCCGAAAGGACCTCTGAAAGAGTCTTAGCTACCTGACTATCTCCACTTTAGTGGCGCACTCTGATTGCTTCTCCTTCCACTGGGCATCATCCCAATCCAGCTCATAGAACAGCACCACCAGAGCAGGCACAAGGTTCAGGTGTTTATTCATCCAGCCCGTCTTCAGGATGCCCTTGGGAATGTACCACTCATAGGAGGTTCTCTGGAAAAACATGAGAACATTTTGATGACTTAAGTCACTACTGCATCCACTACATACACTGGTGCTTCAAAGCCTTTGAACAGTTCAAAGCAGTTTTTGCCTCCACCTCAAAGAGGCAAAAACTGCTTTGAAAAACTATGATTTTTGTAGCTTGGACTGTATCGATGAGTAGTGGAATGAACGTACCATTTGAAACTCTCATGTACTGGAGAGAAAACGACATACGATCATGTTTCTGAACCATTAGACCCTCTTACCTTGGTTCTGCACTTTGGGTACTCGTGGTCTCCTGGAAGGACTTTGAAGGAGATGGGCACCCTGTCAGCCCTCCTGTTGGCACAGAAAGCATCCCATATGGCTCTGTGGACAGCGTTGTAGACCACATCCAGACCGGTCAGTGCCACGAAGGCCATGGGCCTGCAGCACAGCTCCGGCGGAAGATCCCACTGAGTTGGACTCATTTTCCAAAGTGCCGAGCTGCCAAAAATGTGAGAAGAGTTAGCCACCTAGCACCTGCTGCATACATTTTTGTGATAGCAATTACGAAGCCCCTATAATAAAGTACAATCAATAAAGTCCCACCCAGGAGAGCTTCTTTATTTTCTTATTCTCAGTATAATCTTGGCTGAACCTTAGATAATACTGAGAGAATAATAAGAACTGCAGGTAAGGCTGATGACCAGAACTGGCCAATACAAATGTAGAAACTTGTCTGTTTCTACAAACAATAAAATACTGATTTTGAACACTTTTATGAAGCAAGAAATGAATAAGGCTTATGGGTGTTGAAGGGAAACTAGTGTTTAATGTTATTTGCTGTGGTATTCAGTATACTGTAGCGCAGCAGTGCAACTCACGACCTCAGAGCTTTGAGAGGTTTTCACCCATCACTGCTCTGAGATATCCAGCAAACGGCACACGCACCCCTCATGACTGGTCACCCTCACCACTCTCAACCAATCCTGACTTTTAGCCATTGATCTAAGGGCTAATAAACACACCTGTGGTGTGAGCTAGCATTAGGGAAACAGCACTAGAGTTGCTCAATATATTGTGCGCTAATCAGTATCTCAATACTTATATTGCAGAAGGCTGCAACACGCAGTTAAGCGTCTAACCAATCAGAGTATTTCTGACAGGGTGACCAATCACAGCTCCAGGTGAATTACTGGGTGCTCTAATGAATCGAAGTCATCATGTAATCCAACAAAAGTTTAATCTTTAAACATTAAAGGTGTTGGTGTATAAAGGGGCAGAACTCTATCCAGAATAAGGAGGTATATTTAAATGTGTTGGTTTTGTAACAGCACAAACACTGACTGTATTTGCAGCTTAGTTTTTCATATATAGACTTTATGGATTGGAGAGGGTGAACATACCATTTGAAAGAATAGTTACAGGCTTGAAATCTTTTAATTCCAGAAGACTGATGATATGGGCCCTTTAATATCTTGAAAGGCATTGCAATTGCAATATGTAGCAGTAAAATCGCAATACTGATATTTTGTCTATATTTTGCAACTCTGTACAGCACTAACCTCAAATGGCCATCAGACTTTTGTTTCTTTGTTAGGGGAGTAATTTGGGCAGTTAGTGACCACACAAACACTTAAAAGTCTTTCAAACCATTCTTCCAACTTCCAAGATATGACATCAGAGGGGTGTTTAATAGACTAAAACTATTAAAAAAAGGTTTAAAGAATACTGCAGCACCAATGTAAAAGCCTGAAAGCATGTTTACTACAAATGCATCGATAGTTATTTCCTTCTTTCTTTCTTTCACTTTTGCAGGAGCTTCTGAAACCGAAAGTTCTAATATTTCTCAGCATTCCAGCCCATCACCGCTGAACAATTTAAACCAGCGAAGAGTGTTCACCCATTTATTAAAGTAAAGTAAAGCAAAGTAAAGTGGCCCCTTATAGTCACATATGGACAAACCACTGCACAGCGCACAGTGTGAACAGTGTGAAATTCTTCCTCTGTATTTAACCCATTCACCAAGTGAAGCAGGGGGTTGGGCCAAATAAGGGGAGAAGTGTGTGGGGACGGTACCTTACTCGAGGGAACAGACTCCTAATCACCATTTGGGTTACTAGTAGTTCACTTAACATTAGGTTATTTATCTATAGTATTTACACCCCAGCATTTGTGTACATAGCATATTGTATATCATATTGAGTTTTTTTCTGCAGAGTTTCGATTGGATCTATTTAGACTTTGAACATTTTATATTGTTCTTGTCTCTGTATCTCCCGTGCAGTCCTAACATAACCAATTTCCTCCAAGACCAGTAAAGTTTTCTGATTCTCACACAGATGAGCAAGTCAGAAACATTTCTCAGCAGCCAGCAACGCAGCACGCAGGGAGCAGTGTGTGGGAGGGTACCTTGCTCGAGGGTACCTCAGTGGTGCCCCTGGCAGTCATGGTATTCAAACCCACAACCTCCTTATCGTAGAGGGAACTCCCTAACCACTAGGCCACCAGCTGTCCAAAAAGTATGACTTCACTGTTATCCATGTTTTCTAATTTCAGTGACTTAAACTGCTGACACACAGTAAACACCAGGGTGGCCTTCACTGCTGTGAACACTGTAAACACACATTTATAGACTTTAACAAAATAACAGCCGGTTCTTTAAACCTGGGATAGAAGTAAATTGATAAATAATCATTCAGCAACAAAACTGACCACTTTAAGACCTCGCTGCTGTTTAAAAAAACAGATAAAACCTGAAGAACCCAGAGAGGTGTGAACCTGCCTGGTTCTTCAGAAGGACCTGCAGAGCTGGGAGTGATTAAACTCACCTGCCGGATTTTTCAGCTCTGTTGAGGGTTAGATCATTAATGAAGGACCTTCTCTGAGGTCCGGGTGGATGTCTGTGGTTTTATTTGTCTCTTATCCGTGTTTTTATCCGTGTTTACGTCAGAGAGCAGCCAGAAAACACACAGCCTGTCACTCCCCGCCTCTTCCTCGTTGGCTTAGTGCTGCTCTGCTAGCAGGAACATTTACTGCTCCCTGCTGGACAAACTCGGTATTTACTGCCCCCTACAGGACAAGCTGGGTAATCACTGCCCCTTTCCTGGCTGAATAGGGCTTTTACCGCCCCTCCTGGGTGAACAGGGTGTTTACTGCCCCTTGCTGGGCAAACAGGGCAACTACTGTCTACTAATCGGTTTAAAACCAATAACTGTCCACTACTGGGATATTTACGGTTCCTCTATCGGGCAGCTTGAGTTTGAGTATATATATAAATTCACTGAACCTGTCCTGAAGAGTGATGTGAAGTTATTTAATATTCTAACTTATATACTTTGAAGTCTTCTTGCCATCAGCTCCTAACAGATAAACACACTGATGGGCTTGATTGATACTTAAATGGCAGACTGGACATAACAGACAAATCATCTGAACATCATTAAGGACATCACTCATCCTGGACCTAACTTGTTAAATTTCCTCCTTTTAGATCACCAAAAGCGGTCCAAGGAAGGAGCCCTGGTGACCCAACAACAGGATCGTGGGACGTGGCAACAGTATTCCATAATGTTCTCTAACGAATCCACCACCATCATCTCTAGGCCTTAGTCTTACCATCACTTCACACCTACAACCATGATCATGAAGTGCTTCAAGAGGTTCACCATGAGGCCCTGTAAGACCCACTGCCCCTCACTGGACCCCCTGCAGTTTGTATATGATCCCAACCCATGGGCACTGGAACCATTGTAGCAGGGGAGGATTTATCCACCCCACCCCGAATCATTCGTTTCATCCCCTAGAGCTGTACACGCACCCCCGAAACTTCCACCCCCCTGGACAACGGCCGAGACTTTGCGTGTGCCCAGTAACATCACTCACGCACATTTGGTGAATTGATTTGGCCTCCAAATTCACCAGATTTCAATCTGATCGAGCTTCTGTGGGATGTGCTGGACAAACTAGTCCAAACTATAGAGGTCCCACTTCCCAGCTTCCAGGAACTGAAGGATCTGTTACTAATGTCTCAGTGCAGACACCACAGCACACCATCAGAGGTCTTGTGAAGACCAGGCCTCCAAGGCTCAGAGCTGTTTTGGCAGCATGAGGAGGACCTACACAGTATTAGGCAGTAATGGCTGATCAGTGTATTTCTACCTACACTGGTTTAGCCACGCCCACTCACACTGAAGTTATAAGGAGTGTTTCACCCTGGACCCTAAATGAGGTGCAATACAGACTAGCCAATCAGAACCAAGCTCATTTACATATAGTCTTTCTTAAAGATGCAGTTACAAAAACTGGTTCAGTGTTCAATTCTAAAGCATGAAAAGACGTTAATGGTCTTGTAAAAATGAATCAAATAAAAAAAATCAACATCAAAACATCAAAAACAGCATCAAACAACATAAAAAACAAATAAATAAAGTAATGCGTTAAACTATTAATATAGTAGTAGTATTTTGGTGGCCTAGTGGTTAGGGTGTTCACCCTGCGATCAGGAAGTCGTGGGTTCGATTCCCAAGACTGCTAGTGACACCTCTGAGGTACCCTGAGCAAGGTACCGTCCCCACACACTGCTTCCCGGGCGCCATGTTCCCGGCTGCCCCCTGCTTCACTTGGTGAATGGGTTAAATGCAGAGTAAGAATTTCGTGCTGTTCACTGTGTGCTGTGGTGTGTTCACGTATGACAGAATGATCATTTTCACTTCACTTTCATTTAAAATGTACAGTTAGCATAATAAATGCTGCAATCCCCATCATGTTAGTAGGCTACTCCTATAAAAAAAAATAGATATGCACAGTTTTTAAACATTGCTATTTATTACAGTTAACACAAGTAGAGATCAATATATGGAATGGTATAGAAATATTAAGTTTGTTCAAATACTTATCATCCTGAATGCAACAAAGCCATGTCATAGGTCCAACTTGGACAGACATGCGTTTATGCGACAGTTAGTAAAAACATAACATGCCGAGTGTCCGAAATTAACTAAACGTCACCCCCTTTGTTAACTAGTTAACCCCCCTATATAGCAAACACTATGTAGTAAATGAGTGAGCGAGTGAACGAATACAGCTCAGGTCTGGCACAAACCTAACACCTCTCATCATGCTGAGAACACCATCCCCACAGTGAAGCATAATAGGGGCAGCATCATGCAATGGTTGATGTTTTTCCTCGACAGGGACTGGGAAACTGGTCAGAACTGAAGGAAAGATGGAGGGCATGAAATATAGAGAACTTCTTGAGGGAAATCTGTTTGAGTCTTCCAGAGATTTGAGACTGGGACAGAGGTTCACCTTCCAAACGGACAACTACCCTAAACACACTGCTAAAGCAACACTCCAGTGGTTTGAAGAGAAACAGGTACATTTCCTGGAATGGCCCAGTCAAAGTCCAGACCTCAATCCATTTGAGAATCTGTGGGATGATTTAAAGATTGCTGTATACAATCGGCGTCCATTCAACTTGAAGGAGCTGGAGCAGTTTTGCCAGGAAGAATGGGCAAAAATACCAGTGTCTAGATGTGCCAAGCTTGTATGCAATGAGACTTGTCGCTGTATTCGCTGCAAAAGGTGGCTGTACAAAGTGTTGATTCTTGGAAGGGGTTCATAGTTATGCATGCTTAGGTTTTCTTTTTTGTCTTATTTCTTGTTTGTAAAAAAATTAATTTGCATCTGCAAAGTGGTCGCTGTGTAAATGAAAAGATACAACCCCCCCAACATTCCTTTTAAATTCCAGGTTGTAAGGGAATAAGATAGAGAGAATCCCAAGGGGGTGGTGGGACGGTTGGTGAATACTTTTGCAAGGCACTGTAATCTCTGTAATACTGCTATACGGGGGACTAGTCTCTCGGACATTCTAAGGAGCAGATGAGATCGACACCCCTTTCCATGGAAAATAAATAAACAGCTTTCATGAATCTCGACTCTGACCTCATTGTTAATCAAAACGAGTGGTCGTAGATATTTTTCCACTACAGCAACCACCAACAAAGACCCTAGCAAATGCCTACTACACCATAGGAACTACCTAGTAACTACTACAAATAGCAAGCACATAATAACACCATAGTGTAGCCCATCTAAAATGCCCATGGCCAAAGGTGCTGTTAAAAGAAAGGGAATATATTTGTCATTTCCCTAGATGGCGCTGTAGCGTGTATGTGGCTAGGCCATGTCTCCCTATCGAGCTATAGAAGAACAGCATTTTTTTCCGTGTGGCAGAGAGCCATGAGGAGTTTAGAGAAGGAGTTGTTTCATCCATATTGTTAATATGTGACAGGAGTCAAAGAATTTTGTTTTGATAAATCACAGAATGAATGTGCCTTCTTTCTTCTGACTGTACTTTGAATCTCTGAGAGACAGAGACACAGGGATAAAGAGACAAGGAGACAGAGAGAGAAAACTACATGGCGAGCCAGGGACTCTGGATGTTCAAGAATATGTCTGCAGCCGATGCCCATCAACCTGCCCTAGCTGATGGACTGGACACATTCTCTTTGGATAAAGATAAGCGCCCTTTTTGAGATCTCGAGCATTTTCACACTGCCCGGGTAGTAACACACAAACTTTTATTCAGCATTACAAAATACGTACGAATTTTCTTTTTTTTTGTTTGAGTTTTTGTCACACACAGAGGATCTGGACTGAAACTGACCTTGGGGTTTTTTTTTTACTTGACTGACCTCTTTTTTTTCCATATTTACTGGCTATTGGGGAAATTGAATTTTTTCTATACTGTTTTATTTGTTTTTTATAAATAGCCAATTCACTCCTAGAGCTGAACCTAGTTCTGATCTTGGGTGCGAACATCTATTAGTCAGGTTAAAGAGGGCTACATTTTGTGGCGAGCCAGCCAGGAGAGTTTTGTGCATGACCAAGGTAGGTAAGCTTGTGCTTTAGAGTTTTATGATCACAGAGTTTCTTTTTATGTGTTTGTTTACATTCAGTGAAACTTACCTCAGTGTGAAACATAGATGTTGAACAGCAATATAGTGTTAATGTCTGTTGTCCTGCTAGGTGTTGCCCAGACTGATGCAGATGAAAATATTGTTGCAACTCTTGCAGAGTATGGCACAGTAGCCAAAATAGTGAGAATGCCAAGCACAAAGGAAGGCAAATGTTGTGCCATTGTGGAATTTGAGTCAGGTCTTGTTAATGCTCTAATTGGGCCCAAGTTACCCTTTGGCATACAGAATGTAAATGACACCAATATAACTTGGTGTATAGATAGCATTGAAGTCCTCACACAGGTTGTCCCAGACCCCAGTAACTCTAGTGACTCTGATGATGGTAACCGCACTGATTCTGACCATAGCACGACTCCCCTCATTTGTAGATCTAGGAAGACTCCTAGCCATCAGAAGCCCTCCTCAGGGGCATCTGAGCAAATAAAGACAAAGCACTATTGAAGTGCAACGAAGAAAAATATTAGAGAGTTTGCTTCCCCCAGCTTCAGATGTTGTGAGGCAATTAGGTTCCTCGGCTCACCCCAGAGATTATATGAGGCTACTGGAGTCTGCTTATGGCCTTGTAGAAGATGGTGAGGAGATATTCACCAAGTTCCTGAACACAAACCAAGATCCTGCAGAGAAGGCTTCTAGTTATCTGCAGAGGCTGCAGGTGCTGCTGAGCACCACGGTGAAAAGGGGAGGGGTAAGGCCATCTGATGTAAACTGTCATTTGATGAAACAGTTAAAGCACGACTGTTGTGACCACAACCTCGTCCTCCAGCTAGAGCTGAAAACTGATGAACCCCTCGACTTTGCTGACGTTTTGTTGCAGCTAAGGACAGAGGAAGAAAAGCGAGTTACCAAACTTGACTGCATGAGCCGCCATTTGGGGACCTCTCAACGAATGTTCAGATCGCAGCTAACATGTCCTGTCTCTCTGAATACAATGCCGGTGTATTGCAAGCATACATCTCAGAGACTGAGAATCTGAGAAAACAAGTGTCTGAGCTACAAATGCAACTTAATGCCAAGAAGCCTCGAAAAGAGAGGAAACGTGAGACTGTAGCTCTTGAGTCTGGCCAAGTCACGCCCACAATTCGAACCGAGGCACAAGTTCACCAAGCAACTCCCCAGGTAGCACCCAGACCTCAGCCGAAGGCCTGGTTTTGTTTTAGATGTTTGGCGAATTCTTGCCAAAGCATGTGAGAATTCCATGGACAAAGTTGCAGTCGATCTGAAGTACAAAGAGCTGAAGGCAAAGCAAGAAGAGTAAAGAGCAAAACAGGGCTCTCATTTAAACTGAGCAAGGCTCTGGGAGAGGGACATCCTGGGGCCAGTGGAAGAGTCAGTAGTCCCAAAAGTAAATTGAAAACACGGAAAGCCAAGTGTAGTTCCCTTACACCCACCAGAGATGAACTTGTGAATGGATTAGTCAGCTCTAGATCATTAGCAAATGTCACCATTGGAGGGATCCAACATGAGTGCCTCATCGATTTAGGCTCACAAGTGACCACAATTTCCAAGTCATTTTATGACACCTACTTATCTTCACGTTCAGTTTGTTCCTTAGATAATCTAATCAAAGTAGAAGGAGCAGCGGGCCAGCGTGTGCCCTACAATAGGCTACATTGAAGTTTTTGTACTCTTTCCCAAATATTTCACTGGTAGGTCCAAGATGGTCAACACGTTAGCTCTCATTGTTCCTGATCACAGTTGTCGCGGCAAAAAGCGCTGACCTTAGGTGAGAGAAGCACTCAAAAAGTACAAATGACTGTATTTTGCTATAATAGTCAGAAGTCAGTTTATTATATCTGCAGACGGAGACACAACCTCTGGGCAGTCCAGAAGCTTGTCTAACAGATAATAGACCAAACACAATACTTATAGAAAAGCGTT
>JBBJLS010000128.1:2024569-2036593 GCA_037577275.1 Bryconaethiops microstoma
CTGTGACTGACGACTGTAAGACTGTCCCTGTGACTGACGACTGTAAGACTGTCCCTGTGACTGACGACTGTAAGACTGTCCCTGTGACTGACGACTGTAAGACTCTCTGGATAAGGGCATCAGCCAAATGCCCCTTTTACCCTTTGCCATAAGTTAAGTTTCTAACTTTGAAAGTTCCTGGAATTTTGTAACCGTACTCTCAACCTATGCTTGAGATCAGGGTGAGAATTGCTCATGAGAGGCTCAGTCAGGGCTGCAGGCTGAGAGGTATCGCAGCACTACCAGGTTTACAGGCATTAGAACACTTTGCCAGAAATGACCCTTTCAACGCTGTTCAACGAAGTAGCAAGTAATCTCCTTTTTTTTTTCAGTTTTCCAGCTCAGTGGTCTGTGTGTTGTTTCATTTGGTGTGTGTCTGTGAGCAAGCAAGCCTTTATCGGTACCACCCTACTCCCCTCAGATACAAAAGCACACGTCTCACCTATACACATCGCACACACTTGGCCAGGTGAGTGGTCTGGATGGGTGGGCCCGTGTGCGTGATATACAATATACATGATGTGACATAACACGGTTTAGTCAAAAACCCAAAAATTTCACACACTGGCCAAAATCCAGTACTAGTGATCTGTCTTTGGAATGAAAAATGCTCTTCAGCACTGACAATATCCACAATATGTTCAGAAAACCATAGTGAGATACTGTGATGTAATTGATTGCAAAAACAGTAAATATAGTCATATCGACCAGCCCTTAAAATGACATTTTCTGATAATGATAGATATTATGATCTGAAGGTGTATACTTGAATGCAGATGCAGTTTGTTTCCATGGTAACTATAAATAGTGGCATTTGAAGTTTTTGTTTATTTATTTTTTGCCCCTTCATGATTCCAAATTCAAGGTTCAAGGTTACTTTATTGTCATCAGCAGCTGTGTACATGTACATTGTGCGATGAGATGTTTCTCCGTGGACCACGGTGCAACATACAACATTCAACAGACTGCAGGTTACAACAAACAGACAATAAATAGACAGCAAGTGTGGACACTATGTAGACCTTCTGAGTATTGCACCATAAGTATGATTATTGCTCAGAAGGCAGTTAGCAGCATTGAACAGAGTGCAAGAAATGACAAAAAACAACACAAAAATGGATAATATAGCAGTGTAACAGTAGTGTGAATGGGATGTGAATCTGAGACAGTCCAGTAAGTAGACAGTAGCACTGGAAACATGCTGTTGTTGCACAGGATAATTAGAAGCATAAAAACCACATTGAGTAAGAGTAAATTTATAGCTAGTCAAGTGACAGGACATAAAGGTGCCAGTAGTGACAGTAAACAGAGGTCCAGTGAAGCGCAGGTGCTAACTGAATGTCCAGAGTGTGTTTGTTAGTCCATAGCATTGGTGTACTCAGTTACTCTATAATGTGAAAAATTGTGAATGTTAGGAAACACTTTCATATTTACTTGCCATCTATTTATCATTCTATCAGAGTTCTACTAATTAGCCTAAAACTAATGTCAAATCAGTCAATGCAAAACATTCTGTCTCAACATTTGACTCACAAATGTATGTATTCTTTGACAGTCACAGAATTAAAAGAAGAAAATGAGAAATCTGTGCAAACCTTTTATAATATTTGGTGGCTGCAGACCAACAAAATTCTATAGTGTGAAGGTTTTAGCCTTATTTCTCTTTCACGAGTGCCTGTGAGCTCGAGTCTTTTACTGTGAGATGGTAAGGAGCTCGTTCCAGAATTAGTTTGTTTACATTAAAAAAAATTTTTTTTTTTAAATGGTGTACACTCAGGCTAAAGCAGCTTTGCTTCTTTTGCTCCCTCCGTCATTGCGACTGGCTTTTATAAATACAGGCAGGAATGAGGTGATTTATATGCCTGTTTTATGGAAATATTCTTTATTGGTCACTTTAAGTATTACTTTGAGTATTTATTACCCTAAATTATATATAATAATATAATTTTTCACTGGATGTGTCATCAAAGCAGTAGATGAAGACTAAACCATGTATTGTAAAATGTCATATCGCAATGTTTGGCATATTACAAATGTTTAAAGGTAAAGTCATTTTTTCCAAAATCCCTGTACAATTCAGTGGTGGATATGCAAACATTCAGAGTGGTTTAATGCGAAATTGTTAATTTTAGAAAAACTTTCAGAACCACCAGTAAACCTAAATTAGTTATTATAGGTGTACTAGTCTTTAAATAAGTTGAAGGTAGAATAGTGACAAAATCTGAAAAAACGGCCTCACAACGAACTTTTAACTGTCTCACTGAATGTGAAAGTGTTTTAGGCCAAAGTCTTATTGCAAAACTCTCGTAAATCAGACACTGTTGGGGAGAATTTTTTCTAAGTAAAATGAATAAATAAATAAATCTAGCGCAGTCGGAGAAGTGCAGCTTGCTGTTTATTGAAGAATGAAGCAGCCTGGTGGTCCGGCGGAGGATCCTGTCCTCAGCTGGATTTGAGCTGGGTATTTATAGGTATAAGAAAGCATTGAGCCTTCCCCCACCTCATGGTATTCCACCAATGTTTCAATTACATCGTATTCCACCAATAATTAAAATTTCGGTTATCACTAATTAATTATGCGAGCCCACGTGTAACCATTATGTCATATCTGGGAATGTCCCATGTTCACGCATGTCCGGTTCAGTTCGATGAATTCATCTTGGCTCTCATTATTACAAAGTCTTTAAGGATATGCACTGTCTGCAAACTCTTAGTGGACGGCAATTACAGCTTCAGGACACACTTATGTACGAACTGGACGCCACTGAGACGCAGGTGTTGCGCTTCAGTGTCGGGTTTGAATGCGTTCAGGAGTGTTTTTCCAGGGCTAAATGGACCGTATAAGTCTGAGCTTTCAAGGACACATGCAGTGGTACATCTTCGCTTAAGTGCAGGTGCTCAATCTGAGACCGAGAGCCGCGGGAGGTTTGGGCCTTGTGTAGTGTGTGTGTTTAATTCTCCATTATATGAACGTTTACTTACTTTAAAACCATGTTTTTCCACCATGTCGGTCACCGTCAATCCGTAAATGCCCCTTCAACACCAGGTATCATATTTATGAAACTTTTGATGAAGTGGCTTTTACAGGCTTTAAAATCCTCTGGAAACTTCTCTAGAACAAAGCATTTCACATCTAACCACGCTTAATAACTTTGTTTACATATTAATGATTGAATTTTACATTTGAGAAAAATTAGCCTTTAAACATCTGCAAAATTAGCCTTTAAATATAGCAGTGCAATCATATAATAGCTCAAATACTGCAGTATCTTATATGGGGCCTGTAGCAATTTGCCCCACTAGTATTTATTGATGGGGGTTGTCCAGCAGTGTGGCAGCCATCATTCCCACTGTTTCTACTCTGCAGTGGTCTTTGACCCCTGATCCCTGTGTGCTGCAGGTGGGATGGACCTGGCGGAGAGGCTGCTCCAAGACCCAAAGCTTTCCAAGAGCAAGCAGGCCTGTGCGGGCCTGACTGACATGAAACAGCTCTTCAGCTACCTGCAGCTCTTCCAGATCACAGACAAGGTGAGCTCAGAGATCATGTTCTCCAGGCCCCTGATTAACACTGCATTCATGGCATATTCCAGCCCAGAATCTCCTACATCCCACCTAAAACCATTCATACAATTTATGCCGCAGTGAGCTGGAGCTTGTTAAGCTCTTAAAAATCTGAGTGGTGAGATTGTAGGTCGCTACTTTTTAAAACCGTGGCTTCTGGAGCTTCATTATGAACTTCAATTCTGCAGTCTTGATTACGTTTACTCTTATTTCTGTTGCTTGGTGGGCATTAAATGGCTTGATTTCGGGAGATTGGGACATTTATTTACATTTATAAATGTATATTTTGGTGATAATCTAACCTTGGCTTAGATTTTGAATCAAATAGAAAGTTTGTGCCCGATGAGACTTGAGTCATTGTTCAGACTACTTCAGGTCATCTGTGGGGCAATATCATCGTTATTATACATGTTAATGTCATGTAATATAATATTGTTAAGAATTAAAAAAAAATAAAAAATAAAAATAATTAAAATGAATTAGTGTCTTTAATAAGTAGCCTAAGAGAAGACCCAGTCTTCCAGCAGTGTTACTAGGCTCACTGATCGGGCTCCATTAGCCAATCTGCCTCAGTGGCACCATGATATAGATGCTTTTGGTGTGTATTGAGATTTGTTGTGGGGTGGCGGTTGGACGACTACTCTGCAGAGCAGTTTTAGGAACGTTTTAGGAAAGTGTGTGATGATCTAGACATCTAGTTGATGCACATTCAAGCTTTTATCGCTTGTTAGCCACATTAACCTCATAGCGCCAGTGCTAAACTAAAGAAGCGCACTTTGTATATATCTTGGCTGTATTTAAGGGGGTGGGTGGAACATTAGATTTTTGGCTGAAACAGCTATTGAGATTGAACTATGCAAAAACCATTTCTCAGCATGGTTAAGGGCGCTGAAATAATGAGTGGTGAAGCAGAAGGATGCGATGACCCAGTTTAGTATAAACAAAGTATTTTGCAAAAAGTAGTTCCATACACTTTTCCTATTGTCAGTGTGTTTTACTTTAAGATCAGGCAGGCATTTACTCTACAGGGTTTCTGCAGGTCAGTGAAAATCTCTTAAATCAGAATTGAAAATGGTCGTTAAAAAAAAAAGTTTATTATTCACCATTGGAGATGTAACATATGGGAATGTCTAGTTCTGGCACATTTTAAGGGATCAAGACACGGTATTTTTATTGTTGATTTAATAGTAGTTAAAAAGCTCATTGTTTGCAGGCCTAGTTCAACAACCATTCATAATTTTATTTCCAACTTTTTCTCCATAGGTGGTCTTTGACCTGAGTCTGGCACGTGGGTTGGATTACTATACGGGTGTGATCTATGAGGCCGTGCTGTGTCTTCAGGCCCCCAACCCTGCGCCCGCAGAGCAAAACGGGGCGGTGTCAGGGGACGAGGCAGGTGTGAGTTTGGGCAGCGTGGCCGGGGGAGGGCGGTACGATGGTCTGGTGGGAATGTTCGACCCTAAAGGCAGGAAAGTGCCCTGTGTTGGGGTCAGCATCGGCATTGAAAGAATCTTCTCTTTAATGGAGCAGAAAACTGAGGTGAGCCACACAGACATGAGTAGAAAACAAATATTACTAAGTAGGCCAAAAAAGATGCCAAAAACGGACAACTAACAAAAGAAATCCATACCTTTTTTGCACCACTGCAGCAGTTCTGTTTGAAGTTCACAGCCTTAGGAATGCCACAAGTTGATTCTTCTTTATACATATCTGAGATTTTTATCGTACTGTTTTTGGTGAAGTGGGGGGTGCGCAGCTCTTAATCTGCTGCGTTTCTGTTAGATTTCATTACATCTAAAATCATAAACCTTCACCTCCTCCTGCACAGCCCTTTTGTGACTCATCAGATTTGTTCTGGCTCACAAAGCATAGAGCAGCGTCTAGTTCCAACCACTATATGCCACACCTGCTCCAGCTAATGGATGAGACAGTTTCCACTTGGTCACTTTGTCAGTGGTTCCCAGACTGCTCCGGGAGTACCTGCACATTTTTGTGTTTACACACCCAGTTCAGCTCAAGGACTTCTGGGTAATTAACCTGTGTTGGATCAGGTGTGTTGGGAGCAGGGAAATCACTGGAATGTGCAGAGCAGGACTGGTTTGGGAACCACTGCTTTAAGAGCATCAGGATAATATCTGAAAAAGGCTCAAACATAAACATGCAAGCACAAACGCACCCAAGACACTTTAAAACAGATATAAATCTGATCACTCAACACTTCAGGAGGTGAGACACATAGTGGTGTAAATTACTGGAATTCAGTCTGACTGACTGGAGATGCATTTGATACAATCCGGATGCGGGTCAGGTGAAGTGACCAGGTGTAAACGGGACGGGGTGTTGGTGTTAGATAGGAGGGGCCATTAGACAGGCTGCTGCACCCACGGTGTGTGAAGGAGAGATATTGCAGGTCTTTCCTTCTAGCTGCTGTCAGACTCTACGTTAAACAACTTTATATAGTTTTTGTATAGTCAACAGTCATTTTTATATTCTACTGTTATATTATTTAGTTTTTATTTAATTGGTTATGCTGCTTGTACTTTGCTCTCTTATTCTGTCCACTTTGCTGTTGTAACAATGCAAATTCCCCACCTGAGAGACTAATAAAGGGTTATTTTATCTTAAACTTTGTAAGACAAGTACATCTCCAGGAGTAAGTGACCACTGGTGAGAGCAGATGAGAGTGGCAAATGAATTTTGACTATAATCTCTGAAGGCTCCCCCACTACCCCAGTCTACTCATTAACCAGCTTCGTTGAGATCTGTTTTCAGTTTTAGCCAATTTAATTAAATGCCCTTTTTCACCTGGAATAAAACCCTTCATGGGAGAAGTCTTCCGAGCGATGTCCTTTTATTCTTCATGCCAAAAGCTTTACTTTACCCATGAACACTATACTGGATTGTGAGTTTGACTATTACGGTCTGTCTCTTTGTAGCTGTCAGCAGAGAAAGTGCGCACCACAGAAACGCAGGTTTTGGTAGCCTCAGCACAGAAGAACCTTCTGGAAGAGAGACTCAGACTGACAACGGAGCTGTGGAACGCAGGCATTAAGGTGTGTGTAAAAATACTTGCCCTACTTTTAAGAGATTCCTAACCAGTTTAATTCATTGCACACAAAATTAAGCTTGTTTTTAAACATTTCTAAACTGTGTAATTCCCACCAAATGAGCACTGCATGTCCTTTGCTCTGTTGCGGCCCCTTGTCAGGTGTTGGGTATTTGACTGTTCTCTCTGTCGCTGATTGAAGGCTGAAGTACTGTATAAGAAGAACCCAAAGCTGCTGACTCAGCTGCAGCACTGTGAGGAGACCGGCATCCCTCTGGTGGCGATTTTGGGGGAGCAGGAGCTCAAAGACGGAGTCGTCAAACTGCGTAACGTGGCCAGCCGAGAGGAGGTGGGAAAAGTGGAACTGTAACATTAGTCTGTGCTAAGTGATGCACATTCTGTTTTTCTCACTACATTATTCTTTTGTTGGAGCAAGGAAAACTCTCAGAGCTTCTCAACACTGAAAGACTTTCCCACCAAACTCATTTCTACCTAAGCAGACCTTTGGAAGCTGCTGGTTACAGCTTATAAACTATACCATGCTGCCTCAGCTGAGTTGGCTAGACAAAACTGTTCATGTGGAATGTCTTAAAGATGCATTTGCTGTTTAGCTTTGTTTATTTTTAAAGCCCTATTTGTCAGAATTTTAAATGTATAAACCTAATATAATTCAAAACCCTTCCAATTAGCAGGGAGCACAAGGCCGACAACTTGATTTAACACCATTGCTGACTCGGAAGGTCATTACTGATATAACTGAGTAATCTAATAATTATTTTGACAATTAGTCGACTAAGCATCCTGAGATACTGTCATAGGTTCCTCTGTCAGTGATGCTCTTTTTGGTGGAGAATGTTCAGACAGCTGAACACAGCTTTATACTTAGTATTCAAACTGAAAGCCAATTCACAGAGAACATACATTTTATTTAAAAAAAAGTACAATTAAGATTAAAATCAACCAATCATGACAGCCCTAATGCTATCCCATTACTGCCTCTGTAGGTGCTTAAGAAACATACCAGAAATCGCGGCCTGGTGTTTGTTTCTCCAGATCTATCACACCTTTACATTTTGAGCGATCAACTCATTTATTATTGTATTATTATTATTAAATTAAGAATTTACTGTAAATGTAGTAATATTTATAATCGTAATAATTTGTAGTATTTTTGCTCATATAGCACCTTTCACAAGAGACTTGGATGAAAGACGAGTGCAGTTTGAAAGAGGTAGAGAATTTCACAGATTTGGTGCTACAGCACTGAAAGATCTGCCGCCCATAGAGGAGTTTAATGTAAGGACTGTAAGTAGCCAGGTGTTGGGAGGACCTGAGAGACTGAGAGGGGCTGTGGGCTCCCTCGCATATGCTGAGGCCAGCACACAGAGAGCTCTGAATACTGAATACTTGTTGAAACTGAGAGTTAGATGTTCACAGCAAGCACCCACTATTCAGGGGAATCTATTAGAAGTAATTACTGAAGTATGTGATTACAGGAACTGTCTCGGAGTTTCACCCATAATTTCCACACAGCTGGACAATTGTGTGGTGGAAATAAACAAATTTGAATCACGCTGTTGAATTATAATGACTTTTGACCACACAGAGTCCTCTGGAATTATGACAACTGCTACAGTTTACCTTGGTTAATGTAGATCCTGTTACAATGTTTTCATTGGTAACCCTTATTTAAAGAAACTGTTGCTTCACAGGTGGACGTCTCCAGAACGGAACTGGTTGAAGAGATCAAGAAAAGGACCTCAGAGGCTTAGATCTGCTTCACATACACCAATAACCCATCAGCACACCTCATATTAAGACTTTCTCGCTGCTTCCGTAAAGCAGATAAGGGATATTCTAGCTTTTGATCCATTCTCAGTCTGTCATCTGCCTGTAAGTAAACAAACGAGTCATAAATTATAATAAATATGCTGTTCCTTCCCAGCCTGTGGAGTTTTCTGTTTACTTCTGAAATTACAGAAGTACCTGAACAGTTTGTTAGAAGTGCCTGACATTCAGTCCTAAAGTACCCAGGAACGGGATGATTTATTATTTTGGAGAGCAAGATCCACAGTCCAGTACTGTTGTTAACCTTGCCAGAAATGTCAGCTGTTTCGAAAGTAGAGAACGTTAAACAGTGCTTGGCATCATTAATAAAATACAATGTCACTTTTTTTCCACTGTCTCACTGATTGGATGGTATTTAAATTTGCATTAATAAAGTGACTGAACCCATGGTTTCTGCTACTCTGTGCTACAAAAAAAAACAACCCTGAAAGCTTGTTTTCACAATGGTTTTTTCTTGCTTTAAAATGAAAAGGGGAAAAAACCCACATGGCAACAGAACCACCCTCGTTTGATGGGTAATAGGGATAGAATGAGCAATGCAATGCTAAAACAATATTTGATTCTATTACAATATACCAATATAAATGATATATTCAAGACTGCAATGAAGTGAACAGGACCTAACGTATCGTCTTTGTGGCTTAAAAAAAATACATTAAAAAACTACAAATAAATTGCCATCAACTGTTCTTGCTGTATAGAAATGAGAATCAGCCCTAAATTACCATTGGAGCAATCATTTTATACATATATTTAAGATGGACAGGCAGATGTTTTTGAGTCTCTGCTCTCCTGAAACAGGTATAAAAAGTGGTAACTTTACTCCAGCCATAGTGCAATCACTGACATCTTTCATACATTAATAAAGCAGTATTGGTGTAGCGTTCCACCGCGAAGTCGCGGTTCAGAATTAACAGAATTTTTTCTTAGAACCGAACAATTGTTCGCGGAAACCGCAAATATCCTACGTATTTTTTTTTTTTTGGTTGCTTTTTTCATTTTTCATGCACTTTAATGCTAAATTATGAAGAAAAAGAAAAATATCAATTTTATAACAATTAAATTCAGTTTTCCAAATAAAATAATTTAGTACTGGCGAGAGACATGAAGCAACCATATACTGGCTGCTGCCCTGTGACACATCTCCGGCAGCTGCTGTCCAGCATTCCCGCATCAGAACAGTTTCCCGCGTGGAGCGTCTCGAGTGTTCTTGTATTTTTCGTCTTGTTCTTAAAACCTCAAATTTTTTTTAACCCTAAATTAATTATTGTATTTACCTCCTTATACCAAAGAAAATGCGCCTGCATGAATTATAGTACAGTCTATACAGGGGTAACATCTGTATTTTACATACTAGCACTGCGGGAGTTCAGTGTAAACTGTACAGTATGGATACGGCTTTACCGTCACATTTTCTTTCAGGGTAAGCTGAGTTTAAAATGAAATTAAAGTGTTTGGGGGCTCCCGCGTATAGTGAAAAACCATGAGTGTGATGTGATTAAAATAAAATAAAAATACCTATTTTTATCATGTAAACCCTAACTGCGATTAAGCGGGGGTTACTGTACACTATTTTAAAAAAAATGCATTTTTAGGCTTTTTTTTTCATATAAATTTGACCACATCACAAACTTGCAGTTTTTCACAATTTCAGGGGGTTTTTTGTACCGTGCAACACAAGTCGTTTATTGAATCGGTACCAAGCATGGGGTGTTTTTTGAGCGCAGCATTGTTGGTATAAAGACGTCCTCTTTCCTGCCAACATCCACACTGGACTGAGCTCTGGCTTCTTAAAGCCAAACAAAGCTGGGTTAGGAAGACACGACTCGCAGTAGAGAAACAGAACTGTTAACCGTTTGTGTTCCAGCCACCAACAGAAAACAGTGTTTGTTCGGATTGTTTAAAATTATTGCCAACAATTATCCAACAAAGATCTTTTTTCTTTAATAAGTGCAAAACACACAAAGCAACCCACAAAAACAAACAAAATCGTTCCAAAAAAAGTGCAAACAAACCGGATGATGCAAACACACAATACCACAATTAAACACAAGTATTAATACTCCATAATTAAAATACTATAAAACATATCAAAAGATAAAACGAGGTTGTTCAAACAACAAAAACCAAACCATCTCTCCCTGCCATTTACCCCAGCGTGTTCAAAAGGGAGCGGCACCGATTCAACACTACATGCTTTCTGAACGCAAAACCGTTAATACATGGTCAGGCACAGGTTATGAAAAAGGAGATGACTTTTAGCACCGCTGGCACATGGCTTTGATGACCTGTTTGGCGGTGGCCTGGTGGACTTCAGCCTCCATTGTGTCAAAGCTGGTGCCAGGTAGGATCTGGACAACACCGCAGAGCGGGACAGGCAGCTGAGGGACAATTACTCTGTAAAGCAAGAGCACGTGAAACATCAGAGGCTGTTTTTTTTATATATATATATATATATATATATATGTGTGTGTGTGTAAAAATGTCACAATTAAAAAATAATTACAAGCTCTCTAATCTAAATTAATTGCACACATTTTTACTGTAAAAATATTTTTAAAAATGTAATGAATTTTGGCACATGACTGAATGAATAATCAACATTGCAGACTTTCAACATCTCTTTTATTGAATAACTGTTTCTGGACTGTTCATGTGCAGTAATTGTCACAGCGATCAAAAATATTACCTAATGTACTGAGGGGAAATATCCTTCAGCAAGAACAATGTTAGAACTAAGTCCGTCTATAAGGTGCAGTTTAAGACTGTACATACAAGCACTGGTGTTCTGATGAATTATGCTGCCTTGTCGAAAAATGCTACCTTTATGCGTATTATTTGTATAAACTGTATAAACTTAATCAGAGAAAAATATATTGTAATTAACAAATATTTTAGATGCAGTCTATTGATTGATACTACCCTGTCAAAAAATGTTACCTCAAAGCTTATACAGTTGATACGTCAGAAGGGCACGGGAGCACATCTCGATGGGTAGCATGTTTCGACAGAACACCGGACCGGGTTACAGTCATGTGGTGCGATTAATCAGCGTAAATTTTTTTTTAAGGCGCTATTTTTTCTAATTAATTCTAATTAATTGATCAAAATTAATGCGTTAATTTGGCACCCCTTATATACATACACCCACAAATACAATGATAAACATATGTGATGATTATAGATCCAGGGTTGAAATTACTAATAATTACAACTAACAACTTAAGCTCCCATTTTCACTCATGCACTCGCAGGATGCACACTAGTCAACTGATACATCCACTAGTCCGCGCTGTGCGTAGGAGTCAGCTAAAATACAGTGCAGTGGGAGGTCAGAAAATAGGTTTTAGATTCTCCTAAAATGTTACTGTGTAAGTTCAGAGTGTCACATACATATATATATACACACACACACACATATATACACATTTATATACATACATATATATATATATATATATATATATATATATACACATATATATATATACACACATATATATATACACACATATATATATACACACACA
>JBBJLS010000128.1:2095139-2110280 GCA_037577275.1 Bryconaethiops microstoma
AAACCCACATCCCTTCTGTACCCACTCTAAACCCACATCCCTTCTGTACCCACTCTAAACCCACATCCCTTCTGTACCCACTCTAAACCCACATCCCTTCTGTACCCACTCTAAACCCACATCCCTTCTGTACCCACTCTAAACCCACATCCCTTCTGTACTCACTCTGAGCAAACATACACTTCTGCACACATCCTAAACTCATATTCCTTCAATGCCCATTCTGAACCCTCCCCATACCCCTACCGTTCCTCCTGTTTCCCCATTTCACCCCTACTGTTGCCACTCTCTTCCCACCCCACAACCCTACTCCCTACTCTTCACACATCCCTGTTGTTACCATTTTTGGCAGATGTTGCTCTTTCACGGTGCTCTGAATTCAGGTGAGTCGAGTCCAACCTAAGTGGCAACACTGGTTTTCATTCACTGTTACTTTGGCAAGTGTCAGCTGTGACTTAAATGGGAAAACTAATCCCAAATAGGTGACTCTTCAACCAGGTAATATTGTTGGCTGGAAATAGATGTTAATTAGTCATAATCATCGATTTGACAGACTGGTAGGAATTGTTGGCCCTAAAGCTGCGTGAAAGAGTAATTTCTGCCTGGGACACTGTTTCTCTCTTGGTCTAGAGACCCTTTGGAGACCCTTGATGGACTTTGGAGCACCGCTCCTATCAGCTTCCACTCTCTTCACGCTCCTCTTGGTTTTCAGGTTCTGGTCTATGGTCTGTTTCCTAGCAGGTGTAAAAAAATAAATAAATAAAGGGTGAAATCACTGTTGCCGTGTACCATTATAATGTTCCATCTGAAATAAAAGAAGAAATAACAAGTCTGATGTGACACTCCGAGCGTTATTTTTTGTGTGTGTGTGGCTTTTATATTCTTAACGTGCACTCTGATGCGTGAGCACACACACTCCGAACAGGTTTAATGTCAAGGCTGTACAGTATCAGTTGCACACAGTGCGTGTGTGTATATATATATATAAGTGAGTGAGAGTGTGTGTGTGCACTTGTGTGGCATAAGTGCACTCTTTGTGCATTCCCCAGGGTGTGTCATTGTTCTAATAGCATCGCACCCAATCAAAGCATCAGCTCTGATAAGGGCACCAGTCATGCCAGTGGAGTCTTTCTCTCTCTGACATATGGGAGCCACACAGAGCCCATTTATTTATTAATCAGATTGCTCTCTGTCCCACCGTGTTCAATCACAACACTGCTGATGAGATTACAGGCCCTATCCCCTCTCGCTGAGCAAGCTCCCCTCCAGCCCCCTCCCCCCAGGACCATGCCGAGTCACTGGAGTCAAACTGATGGTGCCCCTTCCTATTGCACTTGTTTTCCAGAGAGCCGCGACCTCTCGGCATGGTAATACATTTGGCAGATACTTTCCGAACACCAGCGAAACGTGTAAGGTCTGCGTTAATGTGCATTCACTGCTGTCTGACTGTTTGAAAAATCCACTGCCAGACTCGCTGTCTACCTTACTATTCATCCCTATTTATCTCTCTCTCTCTCTCTCTCTCTCTCTCTCTCTCTCTCAGTCTCTGTCTCCTTCTCCTTTTGCTTTCTTAATTCCCTCTCCTTCCCCCTGTTCTGTGTTCTTCAATCTCTCCATAATTGTGAGCTGTCTTCCTTTTACCAGGAGGCAGGCCCGCTAGCTTTATCGTTTAATAAAGAGACCATATAAAACAGAAGTGCATCCCCCGCCCTCATCCAATCCGTCTTTTCCACTTTCTCTCTCTCTTGCTCTCCTTCTCTCTCTTTCTTCCTCTCTCTCTCTCCCTCTCTCCATCGTCTCTCCGGAGAGGTTTAGTTTTAAGATGCTCCTTCCTGCCTGTTCCCCGAAGGAACTACTCTCTGTTCTTGCTCACTTAGCAAGAGAGAGAAAGAGCGGGTGAAAGAGAGAGAGAGAGAGAGAGAAGGGCTGGAGAGGGACTGTAGGAGAGACGTTGTAAAGCTTTTAATCTGTTAATGGGGGGGGATAGTAAGACTCGTTTAAGCATTTAAGAACAGGCGATGTTTTCATCCATATTAAACATTTATGCTGCTGATGTCAAAGATGGCAATATTGCAGACTAATCAAATTATTTTATCAATGCAAACTTAACTCTGTGTGTCAGGAACTATTCAATTTAGAACCGTCCAGTGCTTTCCCAATGAAAATGATGTGCACCAGAAAAACCAATAATACACCCAACAGTAGCTGCATGACAAACAAATCTACCAAATGCGGCTCATGTTGCTCAACTCGCCTCCGTCTTTTTATTATTATTATTCCTATTTTTCCAGGCTAAATGGTTTAATCTGAGTGTGACCAAATCAACAATTTTCTCAAAGCCTGATACTCATCACCTATGCATGTCGTAATTAACTTGTCGCATTCTGAAAAATGCCCACTGGCACTTATAACAAATATAGCCCAAGATCTCATTATTTTCCTTGAATATGCAATTTTGTTCCATTTTCCCAGAAACGCAACCTTCATGGCCCTCCCTGCGAATTGCAGCATTATATTTAGAATGTGCTGAATCCAGAACGGTCAGGCCGTAAATAGGCTGAGTCGTGGATCGACTGAACAAGGCTGATATGAGAAAATGACTTCAATTAGTTCCGCATCCGTCCGCATCCATTGGGGTCAGGGGGTCACAGGCGAGCCCGGGAAGTCTCCTGGGAGCTCATCCAGTGGGCTGCTTCAGGTAAGCCGTGAGCAAGCTTACCTACTGCTGATTGCTTGGAGTAAGAACTTTCCATTTCATTTGGTCTGAACAGGGGCAATTGGTGGCACCATATAGTTTTTTTGAGTAGCACAGTGTTCCTTTCGGTTCACCGTGAGCTGTTTATCTGTCAGATAAAGGTGTGGTGTGACTGGTGCGTGGACTGGAGTTAGTACGAGGCGTCTCTGCAGGAAGGAGAAGGGATGGGTCGGGGGAGAGTCTGGGGGAGGGCAACTCATAATGTTTTAAGTGAGTATGGTAGGACTAGCATCACGCTAGCACTTTCCATGCCTCATAGATCTGAGTGCACTGATAGGCAAGACTGTCACTGAGTGCTGCACTGCAGAGAGAGAGAGAGAGAGAGAGAGAGAGAGAGAGTGAAGGAGAGTGAGGAACTGGAGAGTAAAGAGAGAGAGCAAGAGAGACGCTTTATAATTACATCTCTTTATAATACCCTATCAATATAGAGGAAAAGAGCTGGGTCATGATGTGCGCTGTCGTTGTTTTCATCAGAGTTCTGCTGCCAGTTGACAAGAAGCAATGAGTTTTACAGCTGCCGAGGGCCGGAGCTTTGCTGAGAAGCATTTACTCCAATCGGCCACTAAATAAAGTTGAGTTTTGACAAATTAAGGACTGCGGGTGTGTTTGACTTTTTATCAGAGTCATGTCTTGGGTTTTTTGTTAAGTAAGGTACCTGTAAAACCCCCAAAAAGTTTTCTAAGTTCAGAGATATTCGATTCCAGTCTTGCAGGTCTGGAGTCCAGCACAGATGCTTTAACACATCTGATTTAACTCAGCAGTTAGTAAGATGGTTAAGTAGGTAATCAGGAAAATCATCAACCTGTGCTTGGCCTCAAGGCTGGAATCACTGAGTTAGTTGGAGCTAAATGGAGTGGTGGCTCATGAAATTGGCCTGAAACTGTGATCTTGACCTAAATATAGCACAAAGAATCTACTAGTTGATGTGTCTGCATTGGAAGGATCCTGAGGATATAGACGAGTATGTGGCTGGATTGGAAAGACCCAGCAGGATCTTATCAGGGATGCGGTTTTGTCAGAAATATCTCCTAGAATATGCCCAGGAATGTCACTGAATTGGAAAGTTCCCCCAGGATCAACAACGGGATGTTGCTGGATTGGAAAGAACCAACGGCTACAGACAGGGATGAGGGAACGTATGAGATATCTTAAGGATCTGGACTGGGATAAAGTTTATTAGAAAAGGTTTTGATGATCTAGACTGGAATGTGGTAGGATTGAGAAAATTCCCAGGATGTACATGGTTAGATTCATATCCCCTCCTGGATTGTGCCTGGGTAGGAATGCAGTTGGAAACTATAAAACTATACTGAGAATTTGGACAATATATGGTTGAACTGAAATGATCCTGAGGGTCCGGACTGAGATATGGTTGAACTGGAAAGATCCTGAAGATCTGGACAGTGATATGGTTGAACTGGAAAGATCTTGAGGATCTGGACCGGGATATGATTGAACTGGAAAGATCCTGAGAGTCTGGACAGGAATGGTTCCTCAGGATTTTAACAGGTATACAGTCTTGCTAGACTGACCTCAGCAGAGCACCCACCCAACTGCCGGATGCAGTGGCCTGAGCAGCAGCCATCATTCCAGCACATCATTACTTCATTAGGGTTGTGGGCAGCCAGACCACATCAGACCCTTGCATCTCTTCATCTGTCCCTGCATCCGTCTCTGTTGCTCTCGCTCCATTTAATTACCGGCCAGCGACATGGCTGCCTGTCTTCCTCTCGTACTCTTTCTTTTTTCTCTCTCTCTATCTCTCTCTCCCTCTCGCTCTCCCTCTCTCTTTCTTTCTGTCCAGTCGTCTGTCTCTCTTTTATCCTCTTTATTTGTGAGCGAGTGTGTGAGTGTGCAGTGAAACAGCTTTATTTTCTTGCACTGTGTGTGTGTGTCTGTGTGTATTTGTGTGTGTGTGTGTGTGTATGTGTGTGTGTGTGTGTGTATATGACCCAGTGTAGGAGACTTTATTCTTTTCTCTTTCTCTGGCTGAGACTGTGAAATTGAGCTGTGTGCACTTTTAGTCCAGTCTTATTCTCTTGGCCTCTCTCTACACTGTGTGCATTTATGTGTTAGTTAGAGGTCTGCTACCTCACCCAAGCTCGACAGGGCCCAGCAATTTTACATGTACAACATTGGGCTCAGATCTGGCTTGAGTTTTTTCTTTTCTCTAATGAATTGTTAATGTAATAGCTTTGTGGAATATGCCTGCGTACATTTGTGCACTCTCTTTTACGGTGTGGTGTAAAACTGCGTTCGGAGTTCCCCCTAAAACCATGATTTCCTCCTGTTTTTCTGCATGATAGGGACACATGTTGGGATTGGGTTTCAGATTCAGTAGTACCACAATGAGCCTGCTTGGGTCGATTTGCCAACATAAGTCAAGTCCGGCCGTCAGTTTCATGTCTATCCAGACCATGTTAGAGACAGAGGTCCAGTTTTATCTGTATTCTCTGTAACTGTTTTAACATCTGTGTATATATGTGAAGCTGATATGGATATTGTTCTGATTTCATTCAGTAGTTAGGCTTGAAAATTTTGTCCAAATCTGACAGGACCCAACTGGACACTAGTTTGAACATCATTTCCCAGATATGTGTCCGGCTCGAATTAGCTCATCACCTGCCTTCCATTTTTGAGAGATGTTAAATTTAGCAGCCCCTTTTATTCAAAATGTCTTCCACCCTCTAACTATGAGGGGCAGTCTCCCTGGAGCAACTTGGGGTTAAGGATCTTGCTGAGGAGCCCAGTGGTGGTGCTGAAGGATTCAAACCCATGACCTCTTGGTCCAGAGGTAAGTATTCTACCCACTAGGCCACCACGGCTAAGGTAAAGGGGCATTTGCCAGTCACCCTTATCCAGAGTGACTTACAATTATTAGCTACAGGGACAGTCCCACTGGAGCAACTGAGGGTTAAGCATCTTGCTAATAGTGGAAAGTGGGGGGAGGGGTTTGAACCTGCAACTTTGTGGCCATCAGGTTCACAGACAAGTGTTTTATCCACCAGGCTACTAGTCACAGGACTTTATAATCCATTTCCCTCTACTTTAGTTTCCAATTATTTTTCTTCCCTCTTGCCGATACCTTAAACCAGTTTTTGATCAGGCATGCTGGAGCTATGCTCTTGTATTGTCAGAATTCAACAGAAAGACCCACGAGGCCCACCCTTATGAGAAGGAAAATGAAACGGATTTAACACAAGAGAGGACTGTTTATTGCTGTCAAATGATCATTTATATTTAATTAGATCATCCCAAAATGTATTTTTCATTTTATATGAAAAATATTGTACCTAAAGAAATAGAGTGTTAGGATTAAACAAGTGAAGGCTAGTTCTTTTAGCACAGCTTGCTAACCACACATTATGGAAAGCTTATTTGTATTAATTTATGTTGTTTTCAGAGTGAAACTTGCGCACAGTTGATTATTTGATTGTATTATTTCAGTTTGTCCATGATCTGATGATGACTATTAATGTCGCCATGCAGCAACTTAACTGGGGCTATTTAATTTGCCTCATTGGGTGATGATGGGGTGACTCAGTTTCGTTGAGCTCAGATGAGTTTTGAACTGGAAACTTGCCGTGCTTTGACTCAGGTCAGGCTCAGGCTGTAAGTTCTCAGGCTGCATTTGGGTTGCAGCCTGATTTCCAGCTTGATTAAAACTCCACTCTGCGAATGTGTAATGCGGATTACAGATAGATAGTAAATGTGTTTATGTGTGTGCTTGTGTGTGAGTGATATAGTTCAGACTGTACCCTCTCACAAACGGGTAGTTTCCTGTCTAATGGGGCCTGTGTTTTTAATGAGCAGTGATCTCTTCCTGTTTGCGCACCCACATCTTCGGTCCCCCTCATTACCCTTTTATCACTCCTCCTAATGCCCTTCTTTCACTCTTATACCCCCCCTCCATCACATCCCTTCCATCACACACCTTCTTCTCCGTATCATTTCATAAACTGCTCTCATTCTAATGTTCCATTCAGTACTTTAATTATCCTTGTTTTACCACACTTTCAGT
Source organism: Bryconaethiops microstoma (assembly GCA_037577275.1). Lineage (NCBI taxonomy): Eukaryota > Metazoa > Chordata > Actinopteri > Characiformes > Alestidae > Bryconaethiops > Bryconaethiops microstoma. Next base: position 2,101,916 of record JBBJLS010000128.1, read on the forward strand.
GACACTTTCTCTCTCACACACACTCTTTCTCTTCCCTTCCTCTCTCTCTCTCTCTATCTCTCTCTCTCCGTCTTTCTCTCCTTCCTCTTTCTTTTACTTTCTCTTTCCCTTCTCTCCAACTCTCTCCATCTCTTCCTCAGACTTTCTCTTTATCTCTTTCTCTATCTCTCTCTATCCTTCTCGCTCTCTTTCTCTTCCCTTTCCTCTCTATAACTCTTTCTCTCTCCTTTCTGTTTTTCTCCCCCCCTTCCTTTCCTAACTCTTCTTCTCTCTCACTCTTTCTCTCTCTCTCGCTCTCTCTCTCTCTCTCTCTCTCCTTCTCTCTTTTTCTCTTCCCTCTCTCACTCTTTTTTCCTCTCTCTTCTTTTCTCTCTCTTTTTCTCTCTCTTTCTTCCTCTCTCTCTCTTTTTCTATCTCTCTCTTCTTCTCTCTTTCTCTTCTCTCTCTCACTCGTTCTTTGCTCTCTCTCTTCTTCTCTCTCTTTCTCTTCTTCTCTCTCTCTCTCTCTCTCTCTCCTTGCATTAATATGGGAGTGGGCTGGTAACCGGAGTGTCTCTATACTCCAGTGCTCCAGTGCCGCACTAATAACAGAAGCTGCAGTAATTTATGGTCTGTTGTCTGTTTTAAAGGCATCAGCATGTTTAATACACCTGCCGTACTGTCACGCTAGCCTGGTCACTGCTCCCCCTCCCTAAGAGCCTCTCTCTCTCTCTCTCTTCACCTCTCTCGTTCTATCTTTCTCTCTCTCTCTCTGCTCTGACACTTATTCACGCTAATGCCTGGGGCGCTGAATTCATTTCTTGCTGTTTCGTTCTTCTTCTCACCCTATTTAATTTCTTTTCTCTTTGTTTCTCTCCCTCACCCCTTTCTCTCTTCTCCTCCCCCCTCCATCCTGTTCTCTCCTGCTCCACACACCTCCACGGCCCCCTATCGTTGTCTCTATCTGCCGAAGCGTGTGCATATCAGCCTTTTTTATCTGTCTTTCTTTCCATCCATCACTTTGTTTGTGCTCTGCCTCCCTCTATCAGCTCCCGCTTCCTTTGTCATTAATTCGGTATGACATCAGATCTATCGCTCTGTCTTTCTCACGCTCCCCTTCCCTTCTTTCTCCTCGGGGAGGTCACCTCTCCATCAAGGTTCCATCCATCTACCGCATGTCTCTCGCGCTCTCTTTCCTCATCACGCCCGGTCCCATACATGTGAGGTCTCTCTCAAACTGTGTCTCGAATTGAGTATTCCATGGTGCTCTGGACACTTGTGGTACATTCCCACTGGGAAATGCAGTAAAATGTTTTGCCGGTGCTGTCTGCACCAGGCCCAGTGCCAGAGAAGGAGCGTGATGGGGCTTAACACACCTGAGAAGATTCCAAGCTCCTCCTGCTAAGGTCTGCTAATAAACAGATTAAATGAAAATATTTTAATTGCAGGTGCTGTTTTTGCAAAGACCGGTTTGATTTGTGGCCAGCACTGTGAAACTGTGGCCAATCGAAATTATAACACTCTCTGCTTCATTTCCCACCCAAGCTCATTTTCTTACTCCTCCAATCACTGTTTAGCACCTGTTGCTACCCACCATTACTTCAGCCAATGTGAACATATGGTCCATAGATACAGTCAAAATTTGTGATTTTATTGTTATTATTATTATTGTTGTTGTTGTTGTTGTTGGTGTTACTTGACAGTCATGTTAGTCATGATATTGGACAACAAATACTTTGCAAATGTTTTCCAAATGAATTTTATTTGTTTGTTTGTTAGTTTTTTATCGCCCATTTGACTTGAATGCCATAGTCATTACAATACAGTGCGTGACACAGCGAACTACTTAGTGTAACGGCAGCTGGTGGTCTAGTGGTTTAGGAAGTTGCGGGTTCGATTCCCAAGACTGCTCCTGGCTGTGTTCCTGGCAGCCTCTGGGTTAAATACAGGGGAAGAAGTTCACGCTGTGCGCTGTGGTGTGTTCACGTATGACAGAATGCTCTCTTTCACTTCTATATGTCGTTTAAGTTCACAAAAGGGGTCCTGGAGGTCCACTCAACACACCTGATTTGACTCATCTGTTAAATGTCAGCTTTAGTGGGTGTGTTTGAACAGGGCAACTATCAAACTGTGAGTTTACATTAACCCGTCTCAATGGGACTGTCTCGACCGTTTCTCAACATTAAAATAGAGCAGGTAGGCAGGTTTTTCCATTCCTTTAGTTTACTACTGGGCTCATGGAATACTAACGGTAAAAAGTGTTTGACACGGGAAATGGGAGCAACATTACTTCCAAAATCCCACCAATCCCACCAAGTTTCTTTTGGTCAATATCCAATATGCCTTGATTACACTCATTCTTTAACAGTTGAATTGGTAAAAATATATCACAACACTTTATCTGTACACATGTATTACAGTGTTTATTTTTGAGGTTTGATAAGCAGCAGTGCCCAAATTACAAAATACTTTTTATGTGATTTTTCATGAGTCATTTTTATGCAGCGTTTTACAGCTCGAGCTTTTTACAGTCTGCACTGCACTAAATCTAATTTAACTAGAGTCATTATGCTCTCTGTGTAATGAAACTTGCAGTTGGCCAGTGTTCTTTAAGTGCTCACAAGATTCCTCATGTGCTCAGAAAAGTGTTAAAGCATATTCTGACAAAGTTTATCATGAGAACAGTTGCATGTCATCATATGGCCCAACACTAACTTCGTCTGCTTGGTCATCTGCAAGGCATCTGCATATTCTAACCAGAGAACGACCACAGACGGCTTTTTAAATGGCTTCATCTCTGCCTAATGTGTCTAACGGATGAGGGTTTTTTTGGGGGTTTTTTTCACACTGGAAGGGATCCATGGCAGAAAAAAAAGCCTGAGAACCCCAGCACTCGTGCTCATAGCTGAGGCTCCACAGAGGAGTCCTTGAGTTCGGCTGTTCTCTGCTGAAAGCAGCCCAAAGCCGCATGCTTTCATCCCCCAACAGGTGCCGAGTGTAACCCTATACTCTCCAGCGCTGGGCTGCAGAGAGATGGGAACAGGCTGCTTGGATTGCAGAGGAGGAAGAGTGCGTCCCGTGGGGATTAGAATGAAAGACAGAAGACAAAACACTCCAGCTTCTTCAAGCCAAATCTGTGACTTCTGAACAACAGGCACAAACGCCACTGCAGAGTTTGTTAAATAGTTGTTGGGCTGAAAGCTTATGTTCTGACTCAGAAAACAAAATCTGGACATTTCTAATTGGGCTAACTATGTTCTTGTTGTGTTCACATTCAATATCACTGAGAATTTTAATAATAGAGAATTGCAGCGAGGCAAAAAGTTTACTTTAGGTAACTGATTAAAAAGAAAGAGCTGCTAAGTTATTTGTATGACCATATAACTTCAGAATCTTCGTTACAGAGCCAATTACATTGTGAAAGACTGCAAGACTGAGTAACAGTTTTATACCCCAGGCCATCTCTGAACTCTAGTCCCTGGTTAACCAAGTAAATTCCAATGTACCACCTCACTTGATACATATATTATACACTTTATACACATATATTCCAGTCATGTTACACACTGGACTTGCACTTTACCTTCTGTTTTTCTGTTTCCTGCCACTACAGACACACTCATGACCTGTTATTCGATTTGATAAGCTATAATTGACACTCACCCAATCTGATTCAATGCTGTTAACTGCCTCTTGTGCAATATCACACTTTTGGTGCAATATGACTAATTCTGGAAGGTTTACATCCCTTTCACACTTTACATTTACACTGCTGTAATGTTTTCTTAATGTATTGTCTGAGATTTACAACCCATTCACACTACCGTTACAGTGTTATAGTGTCTATTTATTGTACTGACTCAGACTTACATCTTAATCTTACATTGCAACATTGTCTGTTTATTTCATTGTTCCTGTCATTCCTTGCACTTTGTTCAATGCTGTAACTGCTTCCTGTGCAATATCATACTTACAGTGCAACACTAGTCACTCTGGAAGGTTTACAAAGCGTTCACGTTATGCTGTCACTTTACATTACTGTACGTTGTTGTGGTGTCCATTTGCACTGGTGGCACTGGTGGTGCTTCTTCCTGAAAGACAGGTGTGATGATTGGAATGAGACCTTCCACAGAAGGCAATTGAGCAGCAGTGAAAAAGCAGCTGGTTATGCTCGGCCCCTTTTAAAGTAATTGTTTATTGTTAACGTGTCTGTAAAAACAACGTGTGAAAGCACTGGCAGACATTTCCTCAGTAATGCACTATTTACAGTACACATACTGGATTATAAATGTACAGTACAATCCAGTTAATGTGCTCTATCTATTAGAGCAAATGTGCACTAATGTGCGTCCACAGCCGTCTGAGAACCATCAGCTGCATTATGTGGTACAACATATAAAGATAAAGGTTAACACCACAAATGTATCTAGTTAGCAAATGTTTGACCATTTATGCAGACTGGAACATAGAGAACAATCATTCCAGATTTCCTAAAAACATAGTGTTTTTTTTTTTTTACCAGTCTCACTAAATAGAATAATGGTAATAATAAAAATGCTTTTAAATGTATCTAGGCCCCACGGTGGCGCAGTGGGTAGCACTGTCGCCTCACACCTCCAGGGTCCTGGTCTTGTGTGTGTGGAGTTTGTATGTTCCCCTCGTGGGGGTGTGGGTTTCCTCCAGGGCAGGGGTGGGCAACTCTGGTCCTGGAGGTCCGGTGCCCAGCACAGTTTGTTGGTTCTCCTCCTCAAACACATTCACTAAACCTGACATTTAACTGGTGAGGTGAACCAGGTGTGTCCGAGCAGGGAAATCACCAAAATGTGCTGGACCACGACCCTCCAGGACTGGAGTTGCCCACCCATGCTCCAGGGTTTTCTTCCACAGTCCAAAGACACGCGTGTCAGGTGGATTGGGGATTCTAAATTGAAGTGAAAGTGACCATTCTGTTATACGTGAACACACCACAGCATACAGTGCGAACAGTGTGAAATTCTTTCTCTTCATTTAACCCAGTCACCAAGTGAAGCAGCAGGCAGCCAGGAACACACCACCTGGGGAGCAGTGTGTGGGGAGTGGTGGGTATGAGTCTGTAAGTGAATGGTGTTTGTGTGTATGTGTGTGTGTGTGTGTGTGTGTGCCCTGAGGTGGGCTGGTGCCCTGCCTCGCGCCTGTAGACCCCTGGATAGGCTCCGGGTACCCGCGACACTAGTAAGGATTAAGAGCCTACAGAAAATTAATGTATCTTTTGTGGTTGGAATAACATGTGACCTGTGAAGTGAACTGAAAAGGAACAGAACCACTCGTCAAAACAATATTCAAAGACAGGCCGTTTCAAGCCAAATATACTTTGTAAATGGCAGCTAATTAAAGTAAAGCAGCCCCTTATAGTCACTCGTATTTAAAATTCTTTCTCTGTATTTAACCCTTTCTCCAAGTGAAGCAGGACGCTGCCACCAATGGGGGCGACTGGGGAGCAGTGTGTGGGGACGGTACCATACTCACAGGCACCCCAGTGGTGCCACTAGCAGTGCTGGGACTTGAACCCACAACTATCTGATCTCAGGGTGAACTCCTTAACCACTAGGCCACAAATCCAAACTTTTCACTACTTTGAGAAGAATCCTGACCCATATCTCTGAGAATGCATCACTCTTTACAGCTGTATTCATGGAGTACAGTAGATCACTGCAGGATTTTCACTGTACATTAACAGCAGCTTTTTATAGTGTACCTCATCAGAAACCCCCATTATGAAATCACATTCAGCTTAATGCTAATGATAGAAGCTCATCACAGAAACAGATGCTCCACAAAGGTTTTTTTCTCTCCTGACTGGAAGTTGGATGCTTGCCTGAGGTCTGGAAGAACATTAATGTGAATAACAGAAGGGAGGAGACAGTCTTTTCAGGAGTGACTTAGTGCACTACTGCTGGACGATTTATGACCCAGGCGATTAAAAAACTTCACTTATGAATAAAATAACTAGAATATTGGTGGTGGTGTTGTAGTATTTAGTAGAAATCCAAGTGCTTGGTTTTCAGTAACAAAATTTAAAAATCTAAGGGGGAAAACCTGGTAATACTGAATGGCAGCATTCGATTACATGACACCTACATTAATAAAGACTTATTCTAACAAAGGTCATTCGTCACAGTGTGTGGGGATGGTACCTTGCTCAAGAGAACCTTAGTGGTGCCACTAGCAGTCTTGGGATTCAAACCCACAACTTCCTAATTGCAAGGCGAGCGCCTTAACCACTAGGCCACCAGCCGCCCCAAAAATATGGGATGTAAAAATCTTTCTTAACCACATTAACACTAGCCCGATTTTGGAAAAACAAAGATTAGCACCAGCTAATGAGCATATTTTCCTCCAGAAAAGGTGAGAATTCTGCCACCTAAAAATAATTCGTACTGTCTATTCTTAATTCTGCCTATTTCAGTGTTTGAAATGTAAGCAAATTCATTCAGAGTGGCTTGATATGTTTCACTATAGTGAAACTACTGACTCAGACTTCTCTATAGTGGTGAAAATATGAAACAGGGCAGTAATATCTTATTCACTAGTGAAGCTACATGTTTCCTAAGTTTTGATATGTAATGATTACAGTAAAATAGTGGTATGTCAGACAAAATAGGTTTTCTTTTGGAACCATTTTGCCTTTAAAGCACCCTGCATGTACCTCTCCAACATGAATGGTATTAGGTCAAAACGGTCTCAGAACTTTCGTAAAGCAGGCTTTCCGGGATCAGGCAGCATATTTGCAAGCATTAATGTAATAACTTTATATGAAGTTGCTTTTTGAGGCATTAAATACTTCAGATGTCTGGTTACTATCGCACCCACTGTGAACAATTCTACCTCTGGCTAAATGTTCCCAAAAGAAAACCTATTTTGTCTGACATACCACTATTTTACTATTATCATTACGTAAAAAAAACTTAGGAAACATGTAGATTCACTAGTGAATAAGATATTACTGTTTCATATATTCACCACTATAAAGAAGTCTGAGTCAGTAGTTTCTCTTATGTGAAACATATCAAACCATGCTGAATGAATTTGCTTGCATTTCAAACACTGAAATATGCAGAATTTTAGAAAAAGCACAATACAAATTATTTTTAGGTGCCAGAATTCTCACCTTTTATAGAGGAAAATATTCTCAGTAGCTGGTGCTAATCTATGTTTTTCCAAAATCAGTCAGGCTACTTTTAATATGGTTAAGGAACATTTTTACATCCTGCTTTTTTGGGGCAGCTGGTGGCCTAGTGGTTGTGGGTTTGAATCCCAAGACTGAGGTTCCCTTGAGTAAGGTACCGTCCCCACACTCTGCTCCCCGGGCACTGCGTTCCTGGCTGCCCACTGTTTCACACTGTGTGCTGTGGTGTGTTCACGTATGACAAATGGACACTTCATATGTATTTTTTTTCTCTACACCAGCATCCTTCCTATCAAACCACTTTGTTTTCATTTGAATCATTTAATTGCACAGAAATGTTGAAATCGGCATCGAATTCCCCTTTAAAGTTTACATTTCTTACAGTCCTTGCTTACAGTACATATAAGCCATTACTTTACCCAGCTGTCTGCTGCAGGATCTAGGAGCGAACATACAACTGGGATGGAAAGCTTTTGTTCCAGATGTAATATTTTCCAACCTGAAAACGTATTTTGAGAAAAGAAAATGTCTGAGGAAGACGAACACGCTGCAGAGAATTGCATTGCAGCTGAAGGTAATAACTGAGCCGTGTCCCAAAGTGGAGGCTGGGTTTCATCAGGGTCCCCCCAGCGCTGGGACACGACAGGAGTCAGTCTGAGTGGGTGAGGAGGCGAGGGAAGTGATTTAGCAGAGAGAGTGGGGGAACACGGCTTTCCTCTGGTACCTGCTCCCGAGGAAGCGGCGGGATATACACACCACTCAGAGGAGCTCTTGGAGGAAAACGGGAGTGTCAATCACGCAGGCCTGAGTAAATCGAGTTACACACCCCTCCTCTCACATGGCCTGATGGGCCACATCAGTCTCTCTCTCTTTCTCTCTCTTGTTCTTTTATACTCCATGCCTTCTTCTCCTTCTCGTTCTGCATCCTTTTGTCAGACTTTCTCACTTGCGAGTTTGGACTTCATGGTTGTAGTGTGTGTGTAGGAGGGGAGAGAACTCTGAGGCCTTTGACTGGAGATCTGAAAGGCGATAGGAAAACGGCATCTATCAGTGCAGTTTTCTTACTGGTGCTAAATCATTTCATTATGTGCAATTTCTTATTATTATATGCAATAGTTTTCCATGTGAATATCACTACTTACATTACCAGTCAAAAGTTTGGACACACCTTCTCATTCAACGATTTCCTTTGTTTTTATTATTGGCTACATTGTAGATTAA
>JBBJLS010000128.1:2151819-2165730 GCA_037577275.1 Bryconaethiops microstoma
ATTTGTGAATTACTGCTTTATTTTTTTATTCACATTTTCCACCCTGTCCCAACTTTTTCTGATTTGGGGTTGTATTTATTTATTTATTTATTAATATCAAAGCAGCCTGGGAGAAACTGTAAACTGTCTGGTACATAAAACTACACACATTAACAAATACAAGAAAAATGTTGATTATGGGTCCTTTAAATGTGTTTGTTACTGCTCTGCCCCATGTTAAAAACTTGTTAGTGTGTGTGTGTGTGTGTGTCTGTGTATGTTTATTCTCTTCTGGAATTAAATGTGCCTGCAATTAATTGATTCTTGATTAATGTATCTTGGTAATTCAAAGTAATGTGAAGTAGATCTGCGCTTTTAGTGTGTGAGGGTGTTTGTAGCGCTGCGAATTTGTGTGTCTTTGTGTCAGATGCGCCCACATTATCCCGTCTGTTGGAGAGCGCACCTCCTGTCCAGATGCCAGCCAGCACTGAGCCCCCTAATCCCCCCACTGTAGCCCCCTGTGCTCCAGGACACCATTTTATACCCAGCACAGGTCTCTGTCTCTTTCACGCCTACTTTCTCTCTTTGCTTGTATCTGTTTCCCTGCTCGCCAGTTTAAAGTAATTATTTGGACCTAAATTGTTGATTGGGAGTACCAGCCAATTAGCATGATGACTGATCTTTGATCAGTAGTTACTTTCTTTTTTTAAACCTTTTAGGTGCATTAATTTGGAGTGCTTAGCTCTGCTTTAAACTTTCTGTTTGTCTGTTTGTCGTTTCACCTGTTTAGTCGGCAGGTTTCTCAGGTACATTGTCTTGCCAGAACTCCCTGAAAGTTATTAAAAAAGACTGATGCCTGGATGGGCATTTTAATGCTTTAACACAGAGTCATGCATCTGAAAACTGCCTTCTACAGTTACCCTAAAAACACAGCCTGTTATCATCACCCAAGCAGACTGGTCCATTATAAATGATAAAGTTCAATTGTGTATTTGTTTGTTTTTTTAGGAGCAGCAGTAGCAGATTGCTCCGGTTCAGAGGCAGTTCTGGAAGTGCAGTCCAACTCGGAGCAGACAGAAGGGAGAGAGGGGGAGCTGGTGGAAGAGGACCTGGTGGCTGTGTCTTACATGGGTGATGAGCTGGACCTGGAGACAGTGGGGGATATTATAGCTATTATTGAAGAGAAGGTACTACACATTTTACACACGCACACAAACTGATTCAGGGTGGGTGTTTTTGCCGTTTCGCCTTTATTATTCTAACATTTTGAAACAAAGTTAAGCGTATGCAATTGATTCTTTATTGCCACATAACATGGTGGTGGTTATTTTTTGGCACAAAGGCGTTCTCCAGATCTGTGCAATAGCACAGTACACAGTAGGTATACAGTGCAGTATGCAATATAATAATATCTACATGAACCAGAAATAATCGCCTAGTACGTTTACTAGTACATTAATACCAAGGCCAGAGAATCTTCCAGGCTGATAAGGTTTAGAAAACATTCTGCAGTTGGAAGGCTGTTACATGGCAGAATGTTTTATATTGTTATAAAAAAAACTTAATACTAAAAAAACTAAATGCACAAATTATACAATATTATGTGTAGCTTGCATCCATATCTAATCATTTGGTTGACTTAGTGGTATATTCACGTTTTATTCAAACGTGATTGAACACCATTTGGTCTAGCTACACAGACTTACAATTTTATCATAATTTATCAGAAATATTTCCATACAGATGTTTAGATATCACCATTTTATGAAAAGTGCCTCTATATCACCTGTTCATGTGCCAGTATTTGCTGTGGTTGTATAACACACCTTAAATCAGATTTAGTTTTTGTATTCCAAGCCACAGTGCCTTATTAATTCTAACCCTACATTAAATAAATAGATATTGTGATAAGTCAGATATTACATATACAAATAATATTATCAAAAAGAGGATAGTTGAGTGAACTTGCCATTATTTGGCAGGGTGGATAAAATCCTTCTTTTCTCTTTGCCTCTCTCTCTCTCAGGTTGACGAGTCAGTTGAGGTGTTGGATGCAGCAGCAGTGGAGGCTGCTCTCTCTCTGTGTGAGGAAGCCGTAGCCGGGGGCCATACTCTTTCTGGCCCCTGGGAGCACCAAGCCTTTAAGCCTGTGGACCCAGAGCCCAGGGTAACGACTGGAGCTCCAGCAAGTTTGCCCATCCCCGAGACTCAGGAGGGAGAGCCAGCTGTGCCACCGGAGGAGGTGAGTGAGGCCGGGAGACCTGAGGGAACATTGGGGGACTCTGACGCTGCAGCCCCAACAGAGACAGGAAAAACACAGGAGTCTGAAGTGCAAGGAACTCAAGAGAGAGAGGCAGAAGAGGATAGGAGGAGAGAAGAGGAGCAGACGGAGAACAGAACTTCCAGTCCCGTGGTGAAGACAGAGAGTGAGGAGTGGACGCAGCCCGAGGCCGAAACTCCCTGCCTCGATTCAGAGGACAGCTCAGCGTCTGGGCGAGACACAAAGGTAGCGTTGAAGCGTACAGGCTCATCATTCGATCATTTGGATAGAAGGGCTGTACTTTTTTAAATTTGATTACAGGAAAGTAATGAATGATTATTTTGTTTTTGATGCAGTTCAGAAATGTGACTTGGGAAATATAAATAAGGTAAAATAGTCCAGAGCAAGCTTCTTTGCCTTTTTTGAGGGGTATTTTATTTTATGTCTGTAGGAGGTAAAAGAAGAAGATGGAGTAAGTGAGATGGATGCAGATGAAGGGATGGAGATGAAAGAGTGCAGTGAGGGGCCATATCTCTCTGAAGTGGATCCTCCAGCTAGTGAAAGTGAGGACGGGTACGGCACCAACTCGCAACGATACACCACTGCAGACTCTACCGCCAGCAGCCCAGCCTCCTCCCAGTTGTGAGTATTGTGTACATGAGTGTGCGTATGAGTGTGCGTATGAGTGGGCAACCAAGACTGGTACAAATAAGTAGTTTGATTCATCGATTTTGGATGTGACGTTAAATTTCTATATATTTTTTAAATGTAAACATCTACACATTGTTTTTATATTGATCAGCTCGATATGCAGTGAAGATCAGGAGGCTTTGCAGGCTCAAAAGATCTGGAAGAAAGCAATCATGCTGGTGTGGCGGGCAGCAGCCAATCACAGGTATTAATAATGTACACTGACGAAGATGTTCTATTGTGTCCAGAACCACATTTTTTTTGTGTGTGTGTTTGAGGTTTGTTTTACAGTTTATAATGTGTTGTAGGTATGCCAGTGTATTTCTGCAACCTGTGTCTGATGACATTGCTCCTGGATACCACAGCATCGTTCACAGGTACACATGCCCACACCTAGACATGTGTGCACAGCCGTTGGCCCGAGATGCGTAGCCCCCCAACCCCCCCCCCCAAAAAAAAAAACAAACATGCTCAGTAAAAACACCAGCTGTGTTTTTTAACAAAGGGCCTTTTAAACAAAGGGCCTTGTGAACTATAAATGGCCAATAGTGGTTAATTTGAGTCTATAATGCCATATTAAAAACCAGCAGCTATTTAACATTTTGCTTCCCTGGATTTGTGCTTACTGAATAACTTGTAGCCGAAACATATTTTGCTTCCTGATTATGAATTTGTGACTGTGACTATCCATGTTTTTGTGAGCTCTTGCTGATTTGGGTTTTTTTTTCTGTATAACATGGGGAACCTTAAGCACTGCGGGAAATTATCTGTACATTTTACAAAATATTTAAACTTTTAACTTATTACTTCTTCTTTTTACATGCGCTACTTGCTTAAAGTTTACATACAGCCCTGCATTTAGATCTCATATGTACATAAGTATCTTAAATTTTTTTCAGTTTGCGTGTCATACTTGAAGATAAAAGTTGACATGATCCAAGTAGTGAGAAGGTCCAAGATGAGTACATAGCTTGTATCATAGGCCTCATGTTAACGGGAAAGGTTTGTTTGTAGTCAGGCCTAAGGAGATTATTTCAATACATTTAATATTTCCTAAGTGGTATTATGACTTACTAGCTTGAATCCAGTATCAGCACTGTCATTATTTAAAATGATAGCTGTAGGCCTGCTGTAATTCAGTTGTCAATCTCTCAAATCTCCTCCCCCAAACAGGCCCATGGACCTGTCGGCAATCAAGAAAAACATAGAAACGGGACAAATCCGCACTACAGCTGAGTTCCAGCGGGACATAATGTTGATGTTCCAGAATGCAGTAATGTACAACAGCTCAGACCACGACGTCTACCACATGGCTCTGGAGATGCAGCGAGATGTCCTGGAGCAGATCCAGCAGTTTCTGGCCACCCAACTCATTATGCAAACTTCAGAGTCCGGCATCAGCGCCAAGAGCCTGCGAGGACGGGAGGCTAACCGCAAGCAGGACCCCAATGACAAGGTAAACCACACAAGTGCACAGAACATGCAGTCTGTGGGCAGGACGGACCGGTGATAAAGGAACACCATCTTGGCTGGAGAAATCCCCCTGCCCCTCGAGACACATGTATACACATCCACCCACAGCCTTTTGCTAAAGTCCCTGTCAATATGGGTAGTGTTATTCACGCTAACCCCCAGTCTCATATATATATGTAGACCCTGAGCCCAGCACAAAAAGATGCACATTTAGAGCCAGAACCAGCTGCCATGCCCAGAAGGAAAAGAAACAACTCCAAACAAGATACTAATGAAAAGGTCAGTGAGACTAAAGCACACACTCACACACGCAGACACTCCTGAAGACATCGACAACCAGCGCACCTGAAGGCTGTCAGGGTTTGTCATCTACATAGCGAAGCCTTTACCTACCTGCCATTTTCAGTGGTATTGTGTAATGTGAAAGGTTTACAGGTAAGATTGTGTGCTGTAGTGTCTTGCTGGTGCACATCCACTAAACTCCAGTTAATATGGCTCACATACGCTTACAAAGCTTCTATCTAGATTTGGAATGTGGTAAGACTTCATTGTTTTTGTTTTTTTTTTTGTTATGAAGCATAGTGGGTAATACTGCTGCCCTCCATGCAGCATATTGAAATTTGATTTCCAGCTTGGACAATAGTTCTAATTCTTCTAATGCTACATTTGTCTACATTCAAGACTTCTAATGCTACATTTGCCTACATGCCTTTAATATGATTAAAATTGTAAGTCACTCTTGACAAGAACGTCTGTCAAATGCGTAACTGTAAATTTTCGTTCTGTGGCACATGAGTGTCAGTGACCGTTTCTGGCTGCATCAGCTGCATGAACTGTTCCATATGCATGCCTCCTTGTGCTTTTTAGTCATGTGTACTCAAGTTTTTGTAACTAATAGAAATACACACCAGACCTTAAGCTAAGCCAACATTGAGTTGCCATTCCTACTATTTCTAGCCTGTCATATGTATTCTGTGTGCATGCTTATATGTAGTGATGGGCAGTACTGAAGGAGCTGCAAATTCATTTTGAGATGTTTAATATAATTAGGCAAACAAGGGTAAGGGAATATCAATAAAGAGTCAGACCGATAAGTAGAATTGAAAGTGACATTGGTATCGATTAAATCCCTAAGAATGCCATCCCTAAGAATAAGTGTTACTCTGGACACCCTAACAGTTGGTACCAAGGTTGCAACTAATAGTTCTGCTTAAGTTTTGTCTTCTCACTATTGTTCTTAAGTTTGTTTTTTTTATTATTATTATTCTTTTTATAGCCGAAATAGGTGGCGCTTGTCATTGGAGCTCGTGCTGAATTTCAGAATCGCTCCAATGTCAAAATGTCCGTTTTAATTCATGGTAGTGCTCTTGTATGAAACTTGGTGATCGGTTGATCAGGGGATGAGTATTGATCATGTAAAACAATGGTCAAGAGATGTCTGAAACTTATTGGGAGAGAGAGAGAGAGAATGGTCGAACAACGTTTGGCAAGATAGTGGAGAGAGAGCTGATAGCGTGATGCGTACAGATGCCGAAGAGGGAGAAAAAGACGAAGAAACAAACATGGAGCCACACACACACAGCAGGCTCATAAAACAGACTTCCACACACTAAAACTCAGGTCAGCAATATAAAAAAAAGAAGTGCGTGACTTTTTGTTGTGGTTAAAAATAATCAACCCGTGAATGCTGCTATACGTTCAGCCAGTCCTATAAATAGCTAGGTAATAACTGGTGTGCTGCCACCTGTATGAATGACAGTGAGTGTCATACTGTAAACCACTGACATTTGCGGGGGTTATGTTCCAAGAGCACCCGCGAATAGTGAAAACCCGCAAATTTGTGATGTAAAAACAAATGCCTAAAAATACCTATTTGTATAGTGTAAATCCTAAATATGGCCCCAAATATGCTCCCAAAACACTTTAATTTCCTTTTGAACTCAGCTTAATACATTACCCTTTAAAAATGTAAAGGTAAACCCATATCCGTACTGTACAGTGTACACTGAAGTGCTGTCTCCTGCAGTGCTAGAATGTAAAATACAGATGTTACCCCTGTATAGACTGTACTGTAATTCATGCATGGGTGTGTGCTTTGGTGTAAGCAGGTAAATACAGTGATAAATTAATTTACAGTAATAAAAATACAGGGCTTTAAGAAGAACAAAAACACGATAACACTCTGTTCTGTTCTGAAACTGTTCTGATGCGGGAATGCTGGACTGCAGCTGGCAGAGATGAGTCACAGGGCAGGAGCCAATCAGCAGCAAGGAGGAATGAAAAAAGCTCTGGATTGGCTACTTTCAAACCTCCCGCCTCTGAGTACAGCGATATTTCACCATCCCAAGACGTGCTTTCTTTGTGTTCTCTTGACAGTACCAAAACATTTATACAGTTAGATTTTAAATGGAAATGTAGTAGAATTTACGTTAATATTTGTTACAAAAGTAGTAAATTGTGTTCTTAATAATTTCGCACTAAAATACATGGAAAATTATATATTGCCACAAAAAAAGCAAAAACATTTGCAGGGGTTTCCGTAAATGACCGCGAGTTAGCGGGGCTTATTGTCTTAGGAATTTGTTTATAAGTAGTCCAGTCCAGCCTTTTCCTTCTTTATCAATCCCTGCACCCGATCAATATCGTGGATTACTAACTGTAGGACAGCAGTCCCTGCTGTATGAAAGACGGGTCTCCTTCAGGTTACTCATGCGATGATCTCAGTACCACAAGGCTTTTGGGTAACCAGACCCAGAAAGATTTTTTTGACACTTTTTTAGGTTTAGGCTGGATATCATTCATATCTTTTTAATGCCAACACTGAACGAGACATTTTCTGGTACGTTATTAATCATTCCAAACCATTAGTGAGTTTACTTAACTAGAGGTGTGTATTTATTGGAAAGGAGTGTGGTATAATCAAGAGCACTGACATTAATAATTATGTAGACTTGGAAAAAAAATGTTTGTTCTCTCTGGTGAGACTGACCACTTAGGTATTCCAGCCTGGTACTGAATGACATGGTTTTTTTTCTAAACTTGATAGTACTGAAGCAGTTCAGTTGGTACCATAAAAGTAAATTTTGTTAAACAGCTCTATTCATGTATGTCTGTGTGGAATTGTGGAAAACTGCAGTCATGCTTTACCTCCTCTTCTCTCAACATCAGTCATCATTCCCAGATTCACAAACAGATTCAAACAACATCCGATATATCACACACACACACACACACACACACACACACACACACACACAAGCAAAACATACAAATCATGTCAATGGCTTTCTTTCTGTTTCACCTTTTTCCCATCCCACCTTTACCTGAGCTTGTCTGTGTCTTTTAGATCCTCTGTGGACTAACAGTTGAGGTTTCTTACAGTGCTGTGTTACGTATCTCAGGGACATGAGATGCCTCACCTGGTTCATGTTCAGTGACTTCCCTTGCATTTACCCAAAAATGTGAACACGGCTAAAAATGAATGAAAGTTATAGGCCACTAGTTGCCCTGAAATCTCATTATTGTAAATCTAACTGGTCCCTCTTCCTGATTTCATTCATTATTAGCAGTTTTGAGCTTGTAGTTAATGTTTTGCTTAAATCCGAACAGCCTAGTTGTTCGCTACAGGCTTTATGTTCTGTACTCTGCTTCAGCTTTCTATGTCTGTGTTTTGTAGTTGTATACGCTTCTGTAGAGAAATCCCGTCTGTGTGTGTGTGTTTGTTTGTGTGTGTGTGTGTGTGTGTGTGTGTGTGTGTGTGTTTGTGTATGTGTGTAGGATTCTCTTTCTCACTGCTGTTTGTCCTTCTACAGGACAGTCTCCCCATGGCCTCTCCTGCTTTCCTTCTCTCTCTCTTTGTAAGTATCCAGGTTGGAGGTCACTGCTTTGCTCTCTGTCCCCCTCCCCCACCCCCCGAATCCTGTCCTCTTCTCTTGCTCTCTCTTTCAAACACAGATGCATATGCATATGAATACACTCATGCTGAACACCCGAGACAGTCCTCTTCCACATAAGTGCACTTCATGTTACCTCAATAGTACAAAATATATGAGCTTTTGAATGGGGGTGTCCACAGTCCACAGTAGGCACCAATTTTTTTTTTAATAGGGCTCAAACTATAAATATCAGTTTACAGATAATATTGGCCGATATTAATGTTCAATGCGTTATTCAGTATCGCAAATAAACCTCTGAAGTTTACTGTTGGCTTGTTTTTGCCACTGTGAACTGATAGCACTAATTAAAGAAGAGTTCCTCATTTCTGAATAGTAATTTTATGTTCATGCAATGTATTACAGACGCTGCAAAGTTTATAGTTTAACAATTGTTCCATAGAGAATTACCTGCTGAATTGGTAAACATGAACATAATGTTTAAAATGTATCCAGACTTTAGCATTAGGATAAAAAATTGTGAAGTTTTGGCTCTGCCCTTTCTTATCAAATTTATATAGCTTAAGACTTTTTTTTGCATTTTAGATATTTGGCAATTGTTGACCATCACATCAACTGACAATCATATCAGTCTGAAAAGCACTGACTAAAGTGCTGTTGGAGTTGAATTTTTGATCATTTAAAATGATATCGGCCAGTATTACCAATGTTGCTACCGATGTTAACCAGTATTGCTACATTTCATTATTGCTAAAATTGGTCTCTGTGACCATTTTATTTTGGTCGGGCCCCGCTTTTTAGACCGTAAGTTCTAGTATGAGTGTGAGGGACAAACCATGTTTATAAATAGGACAGGTTTTATTGTTTTGTCTTTTTCCCCCACCCTCCTTCTTTTCTAGCCTGGTAGTCTGCCAGTTGTTAGCATGGTCTGGTGTGTCAGGGCTAACAGAGCAGTTGTCTCTCTACAGAGAAGCTAAACCCCCCCCCTCCTCCAAAACCCCTACTTTTTTGTTCTTTTAGGATGGAGGAACCAGGGGACGCCGCAGCGCCATAGAAGCTGACATGAAGATGAAGAAATGAAGAGAAGCGAGAGGAAAAAAAAAAAAAAAGAAACACACACACACACACAAGGCTTTAAGGGCTAAGTTGTCCTGCCCAAATCAGATGTGGCCATGGATTCAGAGTTAATGTGGACCAGATCAGCTCAGCCCAGTGCTTTGATGTCAAATGGAGCGTGTCTGTTAAATTGATCCAACACTTTATTCTGTAAAAAAACCTCACATTTAAAGCTTAAAGCTCAGTTTTTGGGGTGTTTGATATGATAATCAGCCTTTACGCTTTGAGCTGGAATGTACCGCTACCCATCACCACATGTAAGAACCGTCTGAATGCTTCTCAGTGTGAAGTCATCTCAAGGGATATGGTGTCAACTGCAGAAAAATAAACACTTAGGCCTAATTTGTGTTCAGATCAAGCTTGGTTCCTGGTCCTCTTTGTGAAGACTGGGTAGGTGTGTGTGATATTGATTAGACTCGCCATCCACAGTATCAGCCTTTAAGGTCAGAGCATGCTGACCCGTCCAACACCACCATTATGATGCTGGCAGTGAAATGGTTTAGAAAAAGGACTAAATGATCAAAGAACAATCTAGAACGGTGTAAAAGGGAGGGGCACTCTGGGCATCAAACAGCTTCAATGAGGGCCAACATTTAGAACAGTACAAATGGTGAGAACATTCTGGAGGCTTCCAGCAGTCACGCACACAGAAGTGACACACCCTCCAAACGTTTGGGTTTATTGGGTCCTTGTGCGTAAGCCTTTAAAAGATTGTGTTCTCACTATAGTGGCAAAGAGCAGTTGTTGCTGAAGCTACAACCAGTAGTTTTTCCTGCATTGAATTGAATGTCAGAGTTGGGTGTAAATTTATCTGTTGCTGTTCCTGGTTAAAGAATTGGCAGTTGAACACTGGACTGGATAAAAAATGTACTGACTAAGTTTAATTCATAAACCGTGCAGATTGTAGCTTTAACAGAGTTTGTTTCTTTATTTGAAAAGCACCGGTAAAATCTGAAATACATGTCAATGGTCATTTTCTTGTTTTAATTTATGTGAGAGAATAAAAATCTTAAAAATTAATTGCAGCGTCATCTCTAGTGTATGAATGAAACAGACCAAAGATGCTGACTCAGAACAACAACCGTTTGATTATCTCTCCAGGCCAAGCACCGTAGAAAGTTTGTCCTTCAGAGTAAATGATTACTTGCTACTGAGTTTGTACAGTTGCATGCGAACATTTAGATGCCCCTCATCAAAAAACATTTCACACTGTATATAATGTATATTGTAGTTTAAATAATGTAGTTTTTCCAATGTGTAATACAATAAATAGAAATTGTGGTCTAAATTTGCAGGAGCATGAGATCGAAGTTTGTTCCCTATAAAAAATGTTTCCTATTTTAAATAGAAAATAATCGGCGTAGTTTGGATGCTCATCAGGCTTGAACAGTGTGAAAAACGAAGCCTGTTACAAAGGCCTACATCCCCAGACAGGACTTTTCAGGCAAGGGTTCATGAATAGTTTGCTTTCAGATGTATAATCACCTTGTTGGAGTGAGAAGTGCCACTTTATCACTCATTCTTCCTGTGGGGAGCCTCCTTTAGAAGACATTTTAAAACCTAATGCTTTTGGATGACCAGAGGAGTGCACATCCTTTACTGGTGCCTTTTGTAGTTTTACACGTCCCAGCCGTCTGTAATACTCCTTTAAAGTTTAAAGTAGCTAAAAGAAAAAGCTTCAGCCATACAAGAGACAGTGGCTGTTGTGCAAAACCAGTGTTTAATATTTTCATCAGGGAAATACAAATGCAAAACATTCTTACTTAGAGATATGTCCAGCTTGACTCTAGTACACGTTTGTAAACATTTTGAAAGAAAATCCTCTTAAAAATGAAAGGAGACAACAAACACATTAGTACACAGATCAAACTGCCTTCTTTACACAGTGCAAAAACGCTTTGGCTGAAAAACATGAACGTAACTGAGCAATTAATACCATAATGTAGGTGTAAATAAAAATACATTCGTGAACATTCTCCAACAGTAGTAAGGCAGTTTTTTAGCTGAACTAACAACAATGTGCAAAAAGGCTCGTCATTTGTTCTCCTAGACCACACAACTAATACAAATTCTATTCCCACCAAATCAGTGGCTCCCACATCTATTCTTTGCTCCTCTAAAACATGTGTTGGAACAGGGAAGACACCAAAATGTGCAAAATTGGGGTTCTCCAGGACCAGAACTGGAACCTCTGCAGTAGTGTAGGCCTACATAAGGTACATTCAGAAATATTTTCCATCATCAGTAACAGGACAGTCAATAAATGAACCCAACAATAAATGTGCGAAATACCTCAGACAATAAATACAAATCCTATATCAGTGGTTCACAGTTATTGTTCCTGCACGCCTCCCTGCTCTGTCCCACCAAATTCATCTCAGGAGTTGCTTATTTCAGCAGGCAAAACGAAAATACTGCAGGGTGGGGGGATTCCAGGACCAGAGCTGGACCTATACAGTCAGGAATAGATATACAGTACTGTATAACAGTCTTTAGGCCCCTACGCAAATTGTTTTTCTTAGTGTGATAATTAAAGTGTCTTTCTGCTAGTAAAGTGAACATTAGAATAAATGCAAACGAACAAGAAAGCAGTAAAAAGTATCATGATTTTTGTGTAAAAGTAGTAGATATTGTTTGAGCTGGTGAGGAGAACACAGGTTCGGTTCCAGATTCCTCCTCAGTTCCTCCAGCTGTTGTTTGGATTGTGAAACTCCATCAGCAGCTCCTGATTTAATTTAATGAAGGACTGATGGAGTCAAACCAGGTTTCTGATGAAACTACAGTAATACTGAACTTCCACAAGAACTCACTGATATACTGAACATCACATCACTATTTACTGTAGAATGTTATTTGTATGTATTATTTTTTAGTTTTATTTAGTAATATTGACAGGTGCCCAAGACGTTTAATTCTAGGAAAAGTCTATGATGGTGGGGCTGGCAGAGGAATAAAGTTTTCTCTTGACCAGTCTGTAGTCCACCCGCAGTCTCACGGCTCCCTCGGTGCCCAGCAGGTGCCTCAGAGGCGGCCAGCCGTCCAGATCCTCCCTGAACACCACGGACAGCTCGAAGGTCGGGGTGAGGCTGTGCTCGGCCGTCACGGAGCCCAGCTTCTGCACGCCGCTCTTATTCTCCACTAACAGGTGGATGAGGGCCCCCCGCAGCCCACACGGCTCGTCCCCGGACACCTGGAGCAGATCCCCGGCCACCCGCCTGGTCATCCCAGCAGGGAGGAGCAGGTCCCGGCAGCGCAGCCTGGCCGCCTTCGCCGAGACGAGGCACTTCTCAATCCGCCTGCTCAGATCATGTTTCATGCCAGCAGCGTCCTCTTCATCTTCATCCCAGCTACACTCAGACGCCAGGCCTGGAAAGACAAAAAATAAATAAATCATGAATAAATTAAAAAGGTAAAAACAGCACTGACATGTAGATAGAAGAGTGACCTTATTTAAGGGGTGAATTTGAAAAAGGAAGGGGAAAATTCAGTAGTTTTAGCACTTTTCCCTTATTTAAGGTCATTTTACGCGGAAAAGTTGAGGCGTTCGGTTTCGTAGTGATGGTTCTGAAGAGGAACCTGAGAATTTGCCCTGTCAGCCGGAGGGTGAAACTGTAGGCCAGGCGGGTCGCGTCACCATCAGCTGATTTAAAGTCAGAGCCTCTGCTGACTCTGCTAACTCAACTCTGAGTCACGGTTTAGTCAATTTCTGTAGACCCCAGTTAAAGACCCCCAATAACTCCTCAGAGTGGAGCCCCCATCCCCTCAGTCAGAGAGACAAGAGAAAGACAGAGAAGAGACGGAGAAATCAGTTTGAATGAAAGCAAAAAACAAAAAGAGAGAGACTTACTGGAGTAGCTGTCTGCTTTTCTGAGGGTCTCTCCTGCTCTGTAGTCGTCTTTCTCCAGTCTGAAGATCTTCCTCAGCAGGTGTGTCAGGTGGTCCTCCTCGGCCCCGAGGGGCAGGCCGGTTCCGAGCAGCAGAGCCTGACTATAGACCATGATATCAGAGTTTCCCCGAGCTCCTCCGAGATCTCCTCCTGTAACGCGGCCCGTACAGATTCCATCAACCTTCCTCCAGAGTCAGAGTGTCCGAGCCCGGCTCCTCTCCGCCGGCTTTATAGTCTCACCGCGGCGCGTTGCGTCAGATCGCTCCTCCCGCAATTACAGGCGCTATTGCGCAACACCAGCTCCAGGTTAAATCAGCCTTTCACATGCAATCGGATTTCTGTCTTGCGTTTCGTTTGTTGCAGCAGAAGGTTTCTGAAACAACAGGCTACTTCTGTACCATATATATATATACTGTATATGTACAGTACTGTGCAAGAGCCTTAGGCACCTGAGAAAATTATGCTTAAAAGCTGTTAAAACACTAACATTACAACAAATACAATCTTAATACAGTGAATGGTGGTTTTATGTGTGGAAAAGTGTTCACTTAACTATTTCTAGACCTCTTTCCTCATGGAAGCCCAGTTTTACTTGCAGCTCCATCAAATACCTG
>JBBJLS010000128.1:2198247-2210370 GCA_037577275.1 Bryconaethiops microstoma
GCTTTGTTTGGTGTTCCTGTGTCACGTAGAACCAAAGTTACTGTCATTTAAAAACATGCAATAATAATAAAAACCACTACTGGGGTTTAAAAAATAGACACACACACAAATAAAAATAAAGAACAAAAATGAAAAAAATTATTTTATTTTAGGACATTTTCCTGGTTTGGTGGCTAGAATGGAAGAGGCTTAGCAGGAGAAGAAAGAAAGTAAACGTGAAACCGATTAAAGGTCCATTTATAATGACTGTATACGAACATCTGAATTTGTAGAAAATACAAGCCACTAGAAACTCACTCATCTACAGTAATGCTGTCCAGACAGCTTATAATATACGTCCCCTGACACACTTACCGATCCAAATGGGTCTAAAGTTGGCAGTAGACACAAACACCAATCATCTGAAATGTTCACATCGAACTCTAATAGGTCTTGCTTGAATTATGCATGACATTACAATTGATACTCAACTGTTCATCCTATCAAGAAGGTCCATTTGCTTCTATTTTTTGCTTCCATTTTCTCTTGGGCCGTAGTTCTACTAAGATGTTAAAAAGGAGAAACAACTGCCATGTTCTTTTGTTGCCACACAGTGGACTCCACGTTTTTCTCAGCATTCATTTTTCAATAAAGCATGTATCCATAAAATTCCCCCTGGAGTTGGATGGGGCACCGGCCGGCATCTAATGTCATTGACATGTTGACTATGTTATGATGGAGGAACCACTGTCTCTGCTGTTTGGGTTCTCCAGTACACCATGGTAGTTCCTCTTAAGTGCAATATTTCTTTTGAGTGCGATTTTCTGATGCAACGTGCAATTTGTGGGGTGGAATATTATTCTTGGTTGAAATTTATAATGCGCAAATTTAGAAATGTGCAATTTTTCTTGTGCATTATCTTGTGCATTTTGTCAATGCCTGTCACTCCATTGTGTCCCTGTATGTATGTATGTATGTATATATATATATATATATATATACATACATACAGTATATGTATGTACACACTTAGGATCTGTATGTATGTACACACACACACACACGTACACACACACACACACACACACACTGTACATACATACAGATACTCAGTGTGTACATACATATACTTATACACATATATATTTTTCAATACACACGTCCATATTTATATTTGTAGATTGCATTGTGTACTTTTATACTGTACTGTTGGTATAGTTTTTATTCTATTATTTTGCTGCTCTTACCTTTGTTCTGTCCACTTTCTGCTGTAACAATGCAAGTTTCCTGCTTGTGGGACCAGTAAAGGTTTATCTTATCTTATCTTATCTTATTATTGAGAGTTTGATAGCATGCAAGATGCTCTTACCTTCTAAAAAGGAGCAATAAAGGGTTCTTTGCTTGATGCCATAGACCAGGGGTGTCGAATCTTATGCACAACGGGACAGTGGGGCTGCAGCTTTTCATTTTAAACAAGCAGGAGCATCTGATTAAACTGTTTGGTAACTTCAACCAAGTGGAATCAGGTGGGCTCCTGATTGGTTGGAATGAAAACTTACAGCCACACGACACCTTTGTTGACACCTTTGCCACAGACGAACACTTTTGCTGCCCTGAAAACATGTTTGATAAAGAGATGTATGAGTATAAAGGTTCAAAGAATCTCTAAAAAGTTATTCGGTTTCAGATAACTTGGACTTTTCCAAACAACTGTGTCTACATTCAGGGTAATCTCAGTTTATTAACATGCAAATGGTATGACTGAACAAAAATGACGCACTTTCAACATCATAAGAAATGCTGACATATGAAAAAAGGCTCTAGTATGGCATTCCTTTTTTTCCTGGACAAACAGTCAAAACCCGGGATGATCCAGAAAAAGCCTGGATGCTTGCTGGCACTGGTTACAAGGGCAGGTAAAACTGAAACGTCACACTTTTCTTTAGGCTTTTTGAGGCTACACTGACTAAAACATAACCTGGACTTTGCATTATATCATTAATGAAAAAAAGGTTCTTCGGTCTCAGATAACTCATTTGTAAAAAAAACGGTTCTCCAAAGAACCATTTATTAAAAGGTTCTTTAGAGCACCAAGACGGTTCCTCTACAGCAGTGGCCCTAAACCTCTTTTGCGACGTGGACCAGTTTCATGTAAAACAATACTTTCACACCCAGGTACAGATGCAACTAAAAACAAAGTTGTATCAGAGTTTGGGGGGTTTTTTTTGACTCATTTCGCTTTAGCTTGTGGCTTAAATGTTTGATGTACTGCAGGGGTTGGAACTTTCCTAGAGTAAAACAATTGATGTTTTTTCTAATCTTATCGATTTCCCCCCGAGAGACTGGGGTGTTTTTGCCAAAAGGGCAAACCTTCTTGGGATGCTGCAGCTCTAAATGGTATCAAGCAACTTTAAGGTTGATGTTCCAGGATATTTCAGGACCAAAAGAAACATCTCACCAAAGGTCCCTTTCCAAAAACGTTCCAAAATCTCACCAGCCGAGTGCAGAAGCAGCAGAAGTTTTCTGATTCTGAAAGAGTTTGCGAGGCGAGTTTCGATTGCGTAGGTGGTGAGATTGGGAGAGTGATGGGATAATTAAGTCTCTTTGGTGTTTTGTCTGAGTAACATCTTCTGTCCCACTGAACTGAGGAAGCTGAAAGCTCCGGGGACGCGGCACGCGGACCCTACCGGGAGTCTAATTTGGGCCTTGCTGCACAGTCTGCCAAGCTCACTGACCATCTGATTTCACGAGTGTTTTTCCATGAGCTGCTTGACACGCCAATCACTAACATTCTCGTAACAT
Source organism: Bryconaethiops microstoma (assembly GCA_037577275.1). Lineage (NCBI taxonomy): Eukaryota > Metazoa > Chordata > Actinopteri > Characiformes > Alestidae > Bryconaethiops > Bryconaethiops microstoma. Next base: position 2,201,029 of record JBBJLS010000128.1, read on the forward strand.
TTTCATGTCGACTTGCCAACTCAGCACAGACACATCGTTTCACTGTTTGGTTCGCTTGATATTTGATTGAAAACCAGGAATTGTTGATTTTGGTGAACTGTGAAACTTTTTAACCAATCATGTGAGTTCTTTACGAGGTACAGTGCCATGAAAAAAGATATGTGCATATTTGTACAATATAAAGACAAAAAAGGCTTAGAACATTGTATTTAAAACCCGTTTAGCTGAGCAGTACATGCTTTTAAAAGCTGAAATTGTAGCAAACACAAATACTACTGATACAGTAAATAGTGATTTAATGTGCGTCTGTGTGTTTGCTTAGTAATTCCCAGACCTGTAATCATGGAAGCTCAGTATTACATTATAGTCCTCAGTAAATACCTCAAATACCTTCTTCAGCTCAATCAGTCCTTCATTAAATTAAACCAGGAGCTACTGATGGAGTTTCACAATCCAAACAAGGGCTGGAGGAACCGAGGAGGAATCTGGAACCGAACCTGTGTTCTCCTCACCAGCTCACACAATAAATACTACTTTTACTAACACAACAAATCTTGATACTTTTTTACTGCTTTCTTGTTTGTTCGTATTTATTCTAATGTTCACTTTGCTGGTAGAAAGACACATTAATTATCACACACTGAGAAAAATGGCTTTAACTCTAGAACCGCCAACATTCCAGTCCCCCTAGAACCGCCAACGGGGGTCATTTTGACCCCCCTGCTGCAATAGCGTCAGCGATGCTCAGATATTATTTCTAGAAGCTGTGAAGTGGCTCATTCCCGTCTTATTTTTTAAATAATATTGGAGACTTTTGACAAAATAAGTGTTTAAAATATATACTTTTGCGGGGTTTTTTTTTTTTTTTTTGCAAATAAATAGTTATTTAGGTCGAACAGGTAAAATACATTTTCAAATTCAACAAACTGTAGGAACTGATCAACAAACAACAAAATGATCAAATAACAGACTATTTACAATAACAGACTATTTCAGTATTTTAACTATTTTAGAAGGACATATAAAGTAACGCTGCGCGCTCCCTCTCTCTCCCTTTGTCACTCACACACACACACGCACACACATTATTCACAGTCAGCACACACGCTGTACACTTCGACTGTGCACTGTCCACAAACTGCACATTGGCACTTCATGCACATTTTTGTGGTTTTGTTTTTTGCGCACTTGCGCTGTACACTGCAATTCCTCCTCTTCTCATTGGGGAAAAAGTCAAAGTCGCTGTCTAAGTCGGATAACATCACAAGTGTCTAGCGTTGCTAAGCAACCGGGAGCGGCGGGAGGGGCGTGGCGTGAAAAATGACAGCTGTATACGGTGATCTAAATGAGGGGGTAAAGATGACTCCTCGGCGGTTCTAGGTACAAATGGTCGTATTTATTTTCCTTTTTATCACACACTCACCAAAATCCACAAGACGATTAATAAAGCCATTTTAGGAAAAGTCATGAACTTTTATTTTAACAGAACTACAAGCAGTTGAAAACGCCAGGGGGTAAAAATGACCCCCTTGGCGGTTCTAGTGTTAAACAATTTGCATAGGGGCCTGAGACTTTTGCACAGTACTGTAGTTCATATTCAAACCTAAAAAAGACATGTCATTCTGTATGAAGCATGCATTGTAGCTCATTGGGGAAAAAAATGGAGAATTTCTGTCAAAAGTGCAGATTTTTAACTCATTCCAAGTTTGTGTTTGGAATAAAAGTGATGCAATGAAACTCCTGCCTGAAACTGAAATAAAAAAAACAGCTGATGATAAATAAAACAGTGTAACTAAAACAGTTTAACAGACTTGTTAAAGCATTTAGGATACAAAATCGGGGACATGAATGAAGGCTTGTTGAAAAGCAATGAATTTCATTAAATAATCTTACTTTTGTGAATTTATTTTTTTTTCAGGAGCTGTGTTCACAGATGTTGTCAGTGTGTGAGTAAGGGCCTTCCTTTCTTCTCCTGTTCTGCATATGGAGCGGTTTCTTTGACAAGCCTTTAAGTCCTCGGGAACCGCATCCCCTCTTAAACCTGAATGAACCGTGATAACAGGTCTCTTGTGTAACGTCCCTCAGAGAAACCATGTAATAGTTCCACTCCACCAACATTTTTCACCATTTATCTGCTGCCACTCAACCCATCTGAATGTTCCTCTGAAATCCCCCCCGCCCCATTAAAATGGTTTGTCTAATGAAGTCACAGAAATGTTTTACTTCATTATAGCTGTTATTTTGTTTTCACTCAGAAAATACCACAAGCCAAATGTTTTATTATTTTATATTTTACTGCTGTGTGTGGAGTCTTGTTTTGCAGAAAGAAGAGCCACCCTTATATTTTTGCCATGTCTTTGTCACGAAGGTACAGACCAGTCAGTACAGAATGTAAATGAAATGTAAATGCAATGCATTCTGTATCCATGCATAACATTAACTTTGCATAATGAATCAATGCGGTCAATTTTAACATCTTTTTAAGATCAAGACACAGAAAAAATAATAGCATATTCACTGCACAGAAACTACACAAACTCAAATATGTAATGTATCGATAGCGATGGGTATCGGGAACTAGTCCTAAATTGGTAACAATTCCTGACTGGTCAATATCAAAATATGGAGGATCTCCTGGAAAAACGATGCTGCTATCGGTGTTTATGCAGCATTTGTGCATCCTAACTACCAAAATATTGTGATATTGCAATGCAAAAATGTGACTAATTCTTAACACAGCTACGTTTTCAAATGGTTGATGCTGGATTGGATCAGTGGGAGGGACGGGAGTGATACCACACATTTGTTGCTCCTCCCTTGTTATAGAGCTCTGGAAAAAAACAAGAGCCCACTGCGAAAATGTTCAGTTTCTCAGGTTTTATCTTTTCTAGCTGCAAGTATTGAACTAACGGCTTTGCCTTAGATTTTTAAGAACTGCTGACAATTTTTATCCTAATTTCCAAACAAAAATATTGTTCTTTAAATCATCATTTTAAAGGAAATGCCAAAAACATCAAAATAAGAGAAAGGATGCAGTGTTTACAGAACTTGAATAACTCAAAGAAAACAAATCTCTTGTTCACTCTTAAACAAAATGGCAAAAATGACCTTTGACGAACTTCTAGTAGTGTTTCACCGTCCAACTGGTCTCATTGTGAGAGGAGAGTGTTTTTATACTTTGATTCAGGTCTAGATTTTTTCCAGAGCTGCATATACAGAAACTCAGGACACGGTTCAGCTTGTTTAGTCACAATACAATGACTGCTGTATCTTTTCATATCTTTTTATGTGATGTCTCTATTTTTTTGACCCAAACTCTAGAGAGCAGGATCAATAACAGTATGAATATGGATCGGAAGTGATAAGGAGAATCAGAATCGATATCAGTCAAATCTTAACAACACTCATCAGGCATTTATATCAATATCGATTTCATTCACACAAATCGGTTGAAAATCAAACACTAATGTACACTTGCAGTTCCTTACAATGTATATTCTCTATCTTGTCTTAGTATCTTTCCTTTCACTTTGTTTTTTGGGTGGTGGGCTACTGTAAACTATTTGAATTTACATTGTAACCTTTTTCACTCCAGTCTTCTGTTGTTATATTAGATTGTAACATGTCTAATAGTAAAAAATGAGACATTTTCAGATTCTACTTTTTAATCTAGCTTTAGACTTTGTAAGAATCCATGAGAATTTTTTAATAATCTTGAATATATGATAAACCACGAGCTCTATGTTTGTAAAGTGTATTTTTAATGTTCCCTTTGTTTTCAGCTTTTTGTAGAGGCTGCATCCTTTCTGTAGACTTTTTGGATAGTCCAGTAGAAAGTGAGCTACTATTGTAGGAAAGTGGGGGAAAATGACTTCTCCATTCTGGAGCGAGCTTCGCTCCAGTTTATATTTCTAAGATGGAAAGAAGGCAGTCTTTCAAGTGGACCCAAAATTAAGCTTGAATTAAGAATAACTCCACACCACATGTCACTACAGACAACTACACGGTGGATCAACATGCAACAAATAACTTGGCTAAGTCAGACATGCTACATCCATTCCATTCCGCGGCCTTTCCAGCGGCTCCCTCAAACACGGCTTCATGCTCTGATTCCTCTGCTCCACTTGTCTCTCCTCAGCTCTCATCTGTCTCCCACTCAGTTGGCTGAGTTCACAAACCCTGGCTTGTTTGAGTTATTTTTGCTTAATTTATCGCCGCATTGTTTGGGAGGGATGTGCGTTCCGACCAATCTTCCTCTTTGAGAATCAATATGAAGGGTTAGGAAAGGATTTGAAAACTGAGATCACTGTTCGGGTATTCATGACATTCCATTATGAGAAGGCAAATAAAATATTAAGTCCACCAATGCAGTGGAGCTGAGATGTTATGTTAGAGAAGGACTGTAAAATGTGGCTGTTTTGCATTGTGAGTTTTTGCATTGAGGTTTGGTACCGTTGCACTGGTGCTAGTAAACTCAAAATTCGGAAAAAATAGCAAACGTTTAGAGGTGTACCACAGAAAGCATGCCTTCTTATTCAAAAACAGCCAAAGGAAATCTTTTCTTTACTGTGCTTCAGTAACAGAGATCTTAAATGAAACAGTAAGCCAACACTAACACTAGAGATAACCAGTGCAGCGGTAAACGGTTATGATTCTTCATCTTCTTCAAATCTTCCCTTAGTTTCCAGGATAAAGTGTTCTGTCACTCAGCCACACAATAATCTGCGCAATAACCTGCTCCTATTCAGATGTGCAATTTCTTATTGTGCGACAAATCATTATCTTTACGCGCAATATTGTATTACTGTGTGCAATAGTTTAATATAGGCAATAGTCTTATCATTTGCAGTATTAGTACTCAAGTGCTCCAAACCACTAAACTGTTTCAGCAGTAATTTTATATATCAGTAGTATTTATATCTGCCTCTCTTACTGACCACAGCATTCTCTATAGTGTTATTTGTATTTATTCACTGTAGGTTTTTTTTTTAGTAAATTTAGTACCAGTGATGTGTCTGATCCTATTACTGGGATCTATTACTAGTATTAATTAGATCAATTATTTTATCCATATCGGTGCAGCCTGAGTGGCCTCATATCTAATGTTTCATGATTAAGTGTTCGCTCTATGAAATGCCTCAGTCCCCTCAGTATGAGACCCATGCCAGCAATCGTCAGCCCGGCCTGGAAAACACAAACGCCATGTCATGAGTCAGCAGAAACAGCAGCGTCGGCTCGCTGCCGCAGCTGTATTACACTTTTTACGGCAAATATCTGGACCACCTGCAATTAAAGCAGTTGAACTCTGCAATTAAATCCTGCCCCAGGGAAACAAACTGCACCACTTTCTCTACACAGAGACCACTTTCGGGCCCATCGCTGAAATGGAGCAGTTTACGGTACTGATATAAGCAAACCAGAGGGCAGCCCAGCTGTGTTCACCATGCACCAACTCCAAAACAAACTAATGCCAGCTATCTGTACTACACACTCTCTAAAAAGTGGAGTGTAAAGTGTTTCTTTAAGGGCTTGTGGGCATTTGGCTGCAACCATTTACAGTTTAAAAACCCCTGCTTTTCCAGTATTGTTTCTTAATCATATATAGTTTAAATAATCTTGCATTTTTATTTTCTGAAGCTCAGTATTGTTTCGTAATCATATACAGTTTAAATAATTTTGCATTTTTATTTTCTGAAGCTCAGTATTGTTTCGTAATCATATACAGTTTTAAAAATCTTACTTTTTTTATTATCTGAAGCTCAGTATTGTTTCCTAATCTTATACAGTTTAAAAAATCTTGCATTTTTATTTTCTGAAGCTCAGTATTGTTTCGTAATCATATACAGTTGAAAAAATCTTACTTTTTTTTATTATCTGAAGCTCAGTATTGTTTCGTAATCTTATACAGTTTAAAAAATCTTGCATTTTTATTATCTGAAGCTCAGTATTGTTTCTTAATCATATACAGTTGAAAAAATCTTACTTTTTTTATTATCTGAAGCTCAGTATTGTTTCCTAATCTTATACAGTTTTAAAAATCTTGCATTTTTCTCATCTGAAGCTCAGTATTGTTTCTTAATCGTTCCTGTGATGTCAGTCTTGGTTACACTAAACCCTTTAACCAGTCACAATGCTGTTTTTTACTGTGCTGTGACCATCATAACCAATCACAGTCCTAGATGTTTCTTTAGGTATCTTGATAGTGATGAAGCTGCCTCAAATCTAGGAAAACACAATGTCTCCAGTCTCTGCTTGTCACCGTGGTCTTTCCACTTTCACTAGTGACGTTCTTGACTAAGGCTTTTCCTCAACCTGCGACATAAAGCTTCAGTATAAAGGACCCTTGAAAACAAGCCCTCTAAGAATAAGTAATCCTTTAGAGCTTCTGCTACAGGGAAAAAGCTCAAAAACACCCAGAAAAGACTGAAGAACCTGCCCATCTTCCAGAACCTTCAGTCTTCAGCAGAGTACGGTTGTATGACACCTGCAAAATCACAGCATTGCAATCCTAACATCATTCCAACATCATTAACATTAAGAGATGTGTTTTCTGCAAGTGGAATGCTGGTGAATGTGCAGTGCAGACCTATATTAAACCACGTTTTGCTGTCCTCACAGATCACTGTGTGTGGTGAAGCATGGGCGAGTAGGAGGGAAAGTAGGACAGAAGATGGTGTAGAACAGGGAAAGAGAGCAACTCTGGAGAAGGGCTCTCTCGCTGCTACAGTAAAGCATGTGACTGCTGAAGTAGAGCTAAAGAGCACTGGACACTGACACGGCTCTTCCACAGTCAAAGAACAGCACATATAATAGCACATATCATGAATCCAGGCTATCTCAGCATTGAGGCCTGGAACCAGTACGATAGCACAATCTCTAAAAAATTATAATAATTATAATGATACATATTGCAATAAACACTTGTTCAATAAACACTGGTGACTCAGTAATCAGTAGCTCTGTGTGTGTGTGTGTGTGTGTGTGTGTGTGTGTGTGTGTGTGTGTGTGTGTGTGTGTATGTGTTCTGTACCAAAGTAGTGAAGGAATTAGAGCAGAGAACACTATTAAGAATGAGAGTGGCAGGCAGAAATGAGAATGAGAAAGGGAGAGAGAGAGAGAGAGAGAGAGAGAGAGAGAGAGAGAAGGACAGAAGGAGGGAGGGAGAGAGAGATAAACACAAAGAAAAACAGACATAAATATATAGAGAGAGGGAGGGTAGAAAGAGACATGAGGAAACAACAGTAAGAGACATAGCAAGCAAATGAAAGACACAGAGGGAGAAAGAGACGAGGAAAGAGAGAGAGCGAGAGAGAGAGAAAGGAAGAAAGAGAGCAAAATAGATATAGATAGGAAGAGACAGAAAGACAAGAGAGGGAGAGGGAGAGAGAGAGAGAGAGATGGAGAGAGAGAGGGAGAGGCAGAGGGATGGAGAGAGAGAGAGAGAGAGAGAGAGAGGGAAAGACAGAGGGATGGAGAGAGAGAGATAAGGAGCGGGAGAAAGAGGGAGAGACAGAGAGGGATGGAGAGAGAGGGTGAGGGAGAGAAGGATGGAGAGAGAGAGAGAGAGAGAGAGAGGGAGGGAGAGAGAGAAAGAGAGAGAGACAGAGAAAGAGAGACAGAGAGAGAGAGACAGAAAGAGAAGAGAGAGAGACAGAAAGGGGGCAGATGGGGAGGAAGAGAGGCATAGACAGAAAGAGATAATGAAAAAGACAGATAAAAAGAAAGAGAAAGACGACAGCATGTGTGAGAGAGACAGATAAAGAGAGAGACAGCAGGAAAGACAGATAGAAAGTGAAAAAGACAGACAGGAAGACACGGGTGGGGAGAAAGCGAGAAAAGAGAGAGAGATTTACAGAAAGAGAAGAGAGAGAGATACAAGATGAAAGACTGGTGGAGACAAACAGACAGAAAGAGAGGCATAGAGAGGAAAACGTACACATACATAGGAAGAGAGAGAAAGACAAGAGTGAGGGAGAAGGAGAGAAAGGAGGAAGAGCGAGAGAGAGAGAGAGAGAGAGGAGGGGAGGGAAGGATAGAGAGTGAGAGAGAAAGAGCCAGGAAGTGAGAGAGACAGAGCAGGCGAGAGAGGGAGAGAGTGTATTGCATGTTGATGCTCGTACACACTCTGACCCAGATCGAGAGGAGCTAACGCTGCTGCTCCACACGCGCTTTTGATGGGGGGATTTTTTTTAAAGGGCCGTTTGAAGTCGTGCAATTAATGCACGCCTCACACATGAAGAGCCATCTGTACATATACACACACACACATACACACACACACACACACACACACACACACACGAACGCACAACCAGGCTGGCAGGTGGGCGGGCATGCTGGGAAACACAGGAAAAGGAGCCAGTAGACAGAGAGAGCAGGGATGAGTGACAGCAGGCAGACGTATGGTGGAAGGACAGACACCGTGAATTTACTGGATTTAAATGTGAGCATCATTTCCATACAAACACAGTATTACATCAACACCATCACTTCCAAAATAAATACACTGAAAGAGATGATAAACACATTCAAATCGAGTCAGTATAATGCAGCAGAGAGAGAAGGACAGAAATCTGGGAAAACAGAGAGACCGGAGCAACTTCTTGCTTAGCGTGGCCTCATTAGGCCAAGGCTCTGTCCCACTCCGCTCACTCCAAACTCATAGCTACACTATGTGTGTTAAAGGGGCTAAAATTAGCCTCTCTCTCTCTCTCTCTCTCTCTCTCTCTCTCTCTCTCCTTTTCTTTTCGATCCACCTTGCCTTGCCTGCTTCCAAAGTGAACTAGATTTGCACCTTTTATCCCTGGATGCTTTAAGAAGCTTGACGGCAACTGTGTGTATTTTGTGTCATTTCTCATCAAAACTCGTATTTTAAGAGTCCTGATTGAAAACGGGCTTCCCAGCTCATTTCAAAGGAGTTAGGAATGGCTACCTAGAAGCAGGGCTGTCACAGTCATGTTATTTTATTTTACGATTAACTGTCACACAAATTGTTTTTTTCCGTTCATTTTGCATTTTAGAGTCTAATAATAGTTTAGTAAATACAGATACACCTCAAGAAGAAGACCTATTTATTTGCATTGAGCCCTGAAACATATGGACAAAAATGATTTAACAGCATGAGCCGAGAATTAGCCATAATTCTTTAGTGTCAAACTACTTCCAGTGATATGAACATCATGGATAATTTAGTTGCAAAACCAAACATCACAGCACTGCTGTAAGTGCATTTTGGTTTTAACAACCTGGAAGAAGCGATATACAGTACCAGTCAAAAGTTTGGACACACCTTCTCATTCAATGATTTCCTTTGTTTTTATTATTGGCTACATTGTAGATTAA
>JBBJLS010000128.1:2227834-2247322 GCA_037577275.1 Bryconaethiops microstoma
CCTCTGTTCCTGATCTTTTACTCCTCTGTTCCTGATCTTTTATTCCTCTGTTCCTGATCTTTTACTCCTCTGTTCCTGATCTTTTACTCCTCTGTTCCTGATCTTTTATTCCTCTGTTCCTGATCTTTTACTCCTCTGTTCCTAATCTTTTACTCCTCTGTTCCTGATCTTTTACTCCTCTGTTCCTAATCTTTTACTCCTCTGTTCCTGATCTTTTGTTCATGTTTATGAACTTTTACTCCTCTGATTCTAATCTTTTTCTTGTTTTTCTCATCTCTACTATTTTCGTTTCCTGTCTTTTCACTTCCCGTCTCCTTCTTTTCTCTTCTCCTCTCTGTTTTTCTCTCTCTTCCAGCCTTCAGCGGAGAGTCCTGGCGCGAAATAGTGCGGAGTGTATTTTGGCGGAGGGATCCGTGTCGAGGTGTGTGTAGAGCGGTGCTGTGGCTGGTGCTGCAGGAAGCGGCTGTTCTCTCTCTCTCCCCAGCAGAGCTCTTTCAGTTTCTCCTTCACTAAAACTCTTTATTCCTACTTCTCCTGCCGACCTGCCCCGGCGCACCGCCCTGATTCGAAGGACCAGTCTTCACTCTGATTTCCCAGGTGGTCGGTCTAGGCCGAGAGAGAGCGAATCGGTTCGTTTTTTTCGTCTTTTAAACCGAGTGTCGACTGACAGCAGCTCCGGCAACAACAATGGCTCTGAAGAGAATTCACAAGGTAAGAGGAGGAAGTCATCGAGCCTGGGGTCTCAAAAAGGGCCTCTCTCCGTCTCTCATCTCTTGTTTTATTTAAAAGGCCTTTAACTGTTTTCATATGACGTTAGGGACGTCTGGTAAAGCTTGGTTGAGCCGTTATTTTGATATTTTTTGACCCGTCTGTAGGGAGTTATTGCCGGTTGCTGTTTTCCAGCCTCCCCGTTTTAGGGGCCTATGCTAAGCTAAGCTTTTCTTATACGCAAGTCCCGATTTTTACCTTTAAACCTCTTTATTTAACACATTTACCCTCTCTGTAGGGTCTTTATCGTGTGATTAGATAGACCAGAGAGCCCTGGTGGCTACCAGTTGAGAAAAATGGGTCATATTTGAACAAAAACGTCAAGTTTGACTTAGCAGTAGCTTAGCCGGGCTAGCTCGTGTGGCTAATGTAGGCTAGCCGGCTAATGCTAAGCGAGCGAAGGCCTCTATTTTTCCATTTTTAAACTTATTATTTGTTTCTTATATTTACTCACCGGTTGGTAGGGATTATAACTCATGAGTGAGACGGTAGTCATCTGTTATGGATGAAAATATTGTGTATTTTGTGGCTCGTTTCGAATCTGAGAGCTAGCAGGCGGCTAAGAACGCGTCCGGACTAGGATGCTAACTCAGGATGGACATTTTCGGTCTCTAAGCTGGATAACGAGGCTCTCTTCTAATGAAATAGATGTGAGAGAGCTCCCCCTCCTACTCCTCCTCTTTCTGTTAGATTATACAACTCTGGTTCGATAGGGGAAGGTCGTCAGGATAACTTGACCCTCTCTTCCTTTCTGAAGCTACAATCTTTTTAGTCTCGGTGCCGTGTTTATGTAAGCCTGGACATGGTTTGAAGCTTAGTCACAGATCAGAACCGAGGCTCCAGGCCCTCCGGGTAGAGTCCCGGGTCTAACTCCTCTCTCACTTTGTCTTAATCACGATTAAGAAGCTATTTATTACATTAATTTAATCTACTGACTACGGACAACGTTTACTCAGAAGTATCAACACTTCAACAATCCAATCCCACATTAGAGTCCCGACTCCAAGTCTTCTCACACTTTTCTTGCCACTTAAATTTCTCACTTGTGGGCCTGATAAAGGTTTGTCTGAGTTAATCACGATTAAACAACTGTGTTACATTTATTTTATCTACTGAGTATCTAAGGACACCGTTTGCCTAAACATCTTTGCATACACCAATACCACCTTTCTCTCTGATATTAACTGTCTTCCCAGTCTTCCTTTTCTCACCTTTCAGTTGGTCTGAAGTATGACTACCAGTCAAGTTTTTACATGCCACAGGTTTTTGCCATTTATTTTGATCCATAAATTGCAGATTTTTATTACTCTTAAGCATTGGATGGTTGTTGAAGTATAAATGCACACTCCAACCCCACCTTTCTATTCAACATTATTGAATCCCGACTCCCAACTCTTCTCCCACTTTGTTTTAATCACGATTAAGAAGCTATACATTACATTTGTTTTACCTACTGACTAATTAAGAACACTGTTTTTCCATAAGGTATCAACACTTTCACACTCCAACCCCACCTTTCTATCTAATATTAACTCTCTTCCTAATCTTACTTTTCTCACCTTTCCGTTTCACTTGGTCAACAACCAGTCATATTTTCACACACCATAGGTTTTTACCACTTAAAATTCTGATTTTTTTTTTTCTTGAGCGTTAGTTGTCAAACAACTATTAATGAACACTGCAACCCCACCTTTCTATCCCACATTATAGAGTCCTGACTCCAACTCTTCTTCCACTTCATTTTAATCACAATTAACAAGCTGAACATTACGTTTATTTAATCGATTTCATCCTCTTACTCACTAAGGGCAACATTCCCCAAAGGTATCAACACTTTTGCAGACTCCAGCCCTACCTTTCTATCTGATATTAACACTCTTCCTAGTCCTCCTTTTCTCACATTTCAGTTTAGGTGGTCTGAAGAATGACTACCAGTCAAGTTTTTGTACATTACAGGTTTTTACCACTTAAAATGCTGATGTTTCTTGATCATTGGTTAGTTGTTGAACAGCTATAAATCAACACTTCATCCCCACCTTACCATCCCACATTAGAGTCCTGACTCCAGCTCTTCTCTCACTTTGTATTAATCACAAATAATCATCTATATTTTACATTTATTTCATCCTCTGACTCAGTAAGGACGCAATTTCCCAAAGGTATCAACAGTTTTGCACACTCCAACCCCACCTTTCTATCTGATATTAACACTCTTCCTAGTCCTCCTTTTCTCACCTTTCACTTGGTCTGAAGTACGACTGCCAGTCAAATTTTTGTACATCATGGGTTTTTACCACTCATTTAATTCATAAACTGCTATTAAGTTCCCGTTAAGCATTGGATAGTTGTTGTACAGTTGTGAATGTCATATATACAAAGATTCCTTTATAAGCTGAAAAAATCCGACATCCTATTAACTGGTTGTGTGGTGATGCAGAGTCAAATTCTAGACTGTCCTTTAACTTAAAATGCACTCTAACTGTTTAATCATTGACTGTCACCAGTTGTCTGGTGATCCTCATTATGCATATATTAGGTGGCTTTTTATAGGTCAGTAGTGATTAAAAGGTTTTCTGGCTAATAAAAGTACTCAGACAGTGAACATACTTGTTAGTAAAGAATATTGAGAGTATTTTTAGTAAACCATGGGTAACATGCAAATGTGGAAAATCTCAATGTGTGGTAAAACATTTGATTTGTGTTAAATGGTGTTTGTGTGTCAGTTTACAGACCTAACCTGTACATATTTAGCCAGTCCTGTTTTACATTCACGAGTTTAAGGTGGCCCCCAGTTAGCAGTTAGATTTAATACTTCCTTTTGTGTCTGTGAACATGAACCTCTTAGTAGCAGTACTGGTTTTACATATCAGCTGCGAGTTACATGCTGTAAAAAAGTGATGAGTGTTATTTCTGTCTGTTTCAGGAGCTCCACGACTTGGGCCGTGACCCACCTGCTCAGTGCTCGGCAGGGCCGGTAGGAGATGACAGTAAGTTCTGCTCTAATGTGATGGACTTCATAAATGAAGCTGCTTTTAACCTTCCTGAGCAGTTAATGAGGGCCACGAAGATATCAGTCACTAGAACAGTGATTATGGCTCAAAGGTGAAGACGAGAAACAAACAAGAGCACCAGATACGCTGCCGCATTTTTCTCTATATTATAAAACAGCATGTTCATACCTGAAATTCCATTATTGCCTCATATCTCTGAGTTGCATACTAGCACTTACATACGACAACAGTGACTGAAAATGAGCCCGGCCACTCTGGCACACACAAAACATGCCTGTACTGCTGCTACCTGCTCCACACTGGGAGCTTTCCTGTCTGACGAACTTCACCTAAAGCAATAAGATCTAAAGAACAGCTCTTGGATGAAGTAACAGGTTTCCCATTATAGTTTAAGGTAGAGTCTGTGAAAATAAATCACAATGGGTGGGTGGTTTGTTGTTTTTGTGATATACATAAATGTGCTTTTCTGGGTGCATTTTGGGAAACAAGTTTTTGACAGTACTTTTTAAATGTGGCAATATTGGTTCTTTTTTTTTTTGTGTGTCTTTTTTTCTCTTGCGGTGTGAAGATATGACCAAAAATGACACCCATTTTTATGTCTTTGAGCACATCGCTGTTACAGTCAGGACTGAACAATTGCAGTTAGAATACAATTAATCTAGTTTAACTGGATGTAGTGCAGCCCAAACATGTGAAACATGACATTTTGATCCTGGAGAAAATATTGTTGGTTCCAACCTATCAAGTCTCAGGAAAAACAAAATATCATGATGCATATTGGGAAATTGTCTTCAGCGTTGTTTTATTATTACTGTGTTTCACACACCTAGTCAGTAGTAGAGTTTTGTTGTACCTGAAGGTTCGTCCAGCTCAGGGTTTAGCCTAATTTAAATCTAGTACTAACACAGAAACCCTTATTTTACAATGAAACTGTGCCCCAAATTTACTACGGAAATTTGCCTTTTAACAAATTAGGAGAAGAAAAAAAACGTACAAGTCTGTTTATGTATGTATGTCAAAAAATATTGTGGTACACAGGAGAGATTGCTTTTGGACATCCTCTCTGGTAGTTATGATCTTATTGATGTCAGATTTTTTTCTCAGTAATATAAAATGACATGATTGGGAATGCCCACTCTATTCAGTTGCCCCTGGCTGTGGCATTAGCAGTGACATAATAATATGATAAAAATGTCAAATGTTCCCCTGTCTGGACCTGTTTGTTTCTCCTGATTTGATATTGGCAGCTCATTAGGATGTGGGTTTAGTTGCTCCAAGCCTTCGTAGTTTGAATTGATGGCACAGTGTTGAATCTATAATATTATCAAAAGGTTTCTTCATGAATTTAAAACGGAACTATTTTTGTCCTTCTGCGTTTACAAATATTGCCTGTTTAATTTCCTTAAATATCAAATTATCATAAATTGTTTGCGGGAACTAACCTTTCGTGTTTGTTTCTTGCAGTGTTTCACTGGCAGGCCACAATAATGGGACCAGTAAGTATTTTCTTCCTTTGTAGGCCTCTGAATTACAAAGCTGCCAATTTTGGTCTCCACTAAGCTATTGAGCAATGTTTCAGAATCCATTTCTCAGTCTAACTATAAGCATGTTATGTCACAACTAAGATTAATGGACAGTTTCTTGCATTAAAGCCCAAAAGTTTTAACTTTGTTTGTTCTTTTTGCTCTTCTACTTTCCACAGAATGACAGTCCTTACCAGGGAGGTGTCTTCTTCTTGACCATACATTTTCCCACAGATTACCCCTTCAAACCGCCAAAGGTCAGTCTATATCTCACCATCTCCGCCCTAAGAGCTCCTTTAATGTTCAGTGATTTGGCTTCACTTCGTTAAGAAAGTACTGTGTTGTATCTTTGATTCCAGTTGAGAAAACATGTTCCATTAAATTCTCAATTACATGGGTTTTACAATATCTCAGGTCAACTTTTCTATTACTGATTCTTTGAAAGTTAATTTGGGCTCACCAGATATTTTATGTTCTTCTGGTTTCAGTATTGTAGGTAAAATCATCTCTCTACATGTTTTGGTTGTGTTTCTGTTAGGTTGCATTCACCACAAGAATCTACCACCCAAATATCAACAGCAATGGCAGCATCTGTCTGGATATTCTAAGGTCTCAGTGGTCACCTGCCCTCACCATCTCCAAAGGTATATTTCTATTAGACAGCAGTCCATTTAGGATGTTTCAGAGAACATTTAAGTGGTCAGGAATGTTTTTTTCCCACTGAAACAAGTGGTAAATCAGAACTGCTTAGAAGCTTTATTGCTATTGACCAGTGATATTGGTTCACAAAGGGGCTGGGGTATTAGATCGGAATCATATTTGATATTAACACAAAGGTGGCTTGTTTAAAAATAGTTGCTTCGTTTTTGTTCCTCCCAGAGAATGATGTTTAATCCATTTAATTTGGATCTACATTTTTACTTGGTGGATAAGACCAAACGTACTGGACTCCTGTAGTTATTTTGTAGACTAAGCTATATTACATGGGTCACTATTGTTGTTACTGTAAATGACTTGTTTCCTTCTGTGGAATGAGGATTGGCATGTGGGGTAAAGTCCAAGTGACAAGCACAGGACAATAAGGAACAAAAAGCATTATGGACAGTGCCAGCTTTGGAAGCTGTTTTGTCTGTAGTTCTTCAGAATGTTACCAGAGGACTGTGGCTTACAGTAAAATCCAAGCAGGTGTCTGAATAACACTAGGAAAGTGTCTTGTGGCACTGGCATATGAAGTGGAGGATCTATTTTTCTTTTTTCTTTTTTATCCACTCGTCCCCTTTTGCTGTTTTAAATCTAAAATACTAGTTGCAGTAGGGCTCTTCGGGGGTGAGATAAAGGGGAATTTCGGTCTTTGAGGATTCTTTGACAGAACCACTCTTTCTGAGCTGCCAAAAAAATAAATAAAGTCTAGCATGTGTAATGCTCCAGAGAGTTAGGAAGGCTGTCTCAAGGAGGTCTTTTTTTTTTCTTTTCTTTTTTTTTTTAAACCTAAACGTCTACATGGTTGTCTCCATGAAATAATCTCATGTTCCAAAAACAAATTGTTCAGGTACGATATGGTACAGACAGTATTAGCCTTCATTTTGGCATAAAGAAAATGGAACCATCAGGAGATAACATTAAGTTGACCACAGACCACCGACTCTCCTAGAGGGTTTCTGTCTTGTCACCTTTTTCACCCCTTAATGAGTTTACATCCCTGCCTATCCCACAGTTTAAATGTCTGACGAATGTATGTCTTGTGGTTTTCCCTTTTTGTCCTCATAAATGGGCAAAGTCCTGAACTTTAAATTAAACATGATTGTGCTTGCACACGGAAACCGTTTTAGCACAGTTAGGGTAAGAAGTTATGAGCCCTCATGAATCTTGCCATGGTCTTCAAAAGGAACATTTTGAAGGACGAGAAACATGTTGTTCAATTCATTTGTATCCTTACGAAATAATTGAGGAGAAAGAGAATTTTATGTTATAATATTGTTCATACGTCTAAACAAAATGCAGAAAAAGTAAATGGGTGTTTATGATTCAAGATGGTTGTAGTGCAAAAAAGAAGCTCAAAAGGAAACAGCAAGCCCTCTTGTAAAATTCCACTTGGTTTATTTTTCTTATACTGGAACATTGATTGACTTCTATGGTTTTTCCTTCCACAGTACTCTTGTCTATCTGCTCTCTGCTGTGCGACCCCAATCCGGACGACCCCTTAGTACCTGAGATCGCCCGTATCTACAAGACTGACAGGGAAAAGTGAGTGTTCTGCTGCACCATAATTTTACAAATGACTTGTCCCAGATAGCAGTTTAGCTTCAGATACAT
The DNA here is from genome assembly GCA_037577275.1 of Bryconaethiops microstoma. Lineage (NCBI taxonomy): Eukaryota > Metazoa > Chordata > Actinopteri > Characiformes > Alestidae > Bryconaethiops > Bryconaethiops microstoma. The sequence continues at coordinate 2,235,450 of JBBJLS010000128.1, forward strand.
ATGTTATGAAGCTATGAAATGTATCCCTTCATATGATTTCTTGTCTGAATTTCTTCTGTGCATAAGGGCTTAATGATGTAAAGGCACTGAAGTCATGGAGCTGCTAATGATCAATAAATGAGCAAATGCGACCTGACGTGAGAGAAATTGCCTCTCAAAATTCATGTAAAGTGTAAACTCTACAGTTACAACAAGAGAAATGATTTTACTGCATAAAACCAACCTCCAGACCCAACTCTGACTTTTTTTTTTTTACAAACATATTAAATTGATATGGGCAGAAGGTTACTTTATGAAATGCACTATATGCCATATAAATACACAATATATGAAATAATGCCTTTGCGGTAATGGGTGGAAATACTTAAAATATTGCTATTAGTGAATTCATTTTTGAATTTGAAGTATATACATTTATGTATGTTCGCATGTTCTTTTTAAATACTAATTTAATTAAAATTAGGCATACAGCTTTTAATTTTCCAACCACTTTTAGACGGCATTTGAAAAGTCGGCTCACTTTTGCTTTTCCTCATCGTGAGAGGAGCTGCTGGTAGCTGCATTATTGATGCAATTGTTTACTGAAATTAATCGGTTGATACACGAATCTCGTTCAGGTCAGAATAGATGAAGTACTTGGTTTAATGTGATTGTGCAAATTTCAAGGAAGTGGCAGATACGCATCGATGTATTTATCCATCTAAACAACTCTCAGGGTAAAACACCTGTGTGCCATTTCCTTTGAGGAAGTAACCGTACAGTTTGTGACGACTGAGAAAGTGTTACATTGGTAATATGGAGTCACTGAAATGACTAAAACACTTAGATCATTTCTTCTTAATGTATCTATAAATTTCTCTAACTTTCACAGTAATGGCACGTATAGAAATCTGTAAAACCGGTTTGTCTAAAGTTGGAACGCAAATCATTCCTCTGGTATCTGAACACAGTATTGAATTTGAAAGTGAAACCAAAGCAGACAGACGGCAGCTGATGATAACATGGCTGGTACAAGACTGGCACTCGATTGTAAACACTTGACAGGTTGTCGTGATGTGAATCAGCTTTGAGTGTGTATTTGTGCTAATACAGCAGAATGAGTTTCTGAAACCATAATTTTTTATTTTTTATTTTTCCCTCCCACAGGTACAACAGAATAGCTCGGGAATGGACACAAAAGTATGCAATGTAGTTTTGGAGTTAGAATCATGGTGGGAAAAAAAATTACACCTCTCCATCTTAAGGTTAGCGGAGATTTGAAAGTTTAAGAGAAAAAAAAAGCTTAAGAAAAAAAACAGATCTTGTTGGTTTCCATTGGAGTGCTTTCTTTAAGCCAAGCCTCCCCTCACCAGAGCACCTGCCCCCCTACCCCCCACCACCACCCCCAAACACACCACCCTTGGTAGCCATGGTGTACATACTTTCAAACTTCAACTGTAGCCCAACTCCAACTACCCACCCCCCCGTATCCCCCACCCAAAATAATAATAATTAAAAAAAAATTCCAGCTCCTTGTCTTGCTTTACCGTCTCCGTTGCTATGGTGACGTGCCCGCTGCTTAGGGTCAGCCAGTCTCAATTTATTATATATATAATTTTTTTGCAGTTGAAAATGTTGATGACTCTAAAAGCATTCCTTGTTTTTAAGCACTGGGGAGGGAGGGCCATTCTTTTCTTTTTCCATTTTGTGATATAGTGGAGATTTGAGGGATACGTTCTTTACATTTTCCTTTTATTTCCGTTTCCTGGGCTTCCAGATGTATCTCGGATCAGGAAACGGTTCTTCTCTGTTTTTTTTTTTTTGTTTTGTTATCTTTTTTTTTTCGTTCCTTTTCTTTTGACAGAGGAGGGAGGGGTGTATGCTGGCTATCTTTTTTTGTACAAAATCTATAAGGAATTCTTTTAAAATCATAGCAGGTTATTAATGGAAAGAAAAATGTCGGACCAGTGGCGTCCTTTCTTCTGGATCATTCTAAAGGACTTGAATACTATGAATATATATTTTTTGGGTTTTTTTTTTTTTGTTTTTTTTCTTTTTTCTCTCCATTTGCCATAACCAAGACTGTCTCTACCCCTTCCCTTAGCCACGACCAGTTCAACATTCGTTCACTGTTCTCAGTGGTTTTGGACCAGTTATTTAAAGAAGACTTTTAGTTAAGCGCATGTTATGACCTCCCCCCACCCATACCCTCGTAACTCTTAGTTTCATTTTAGCTGCATTATATATATATATATTTTTTTTCGCCCTCTGCTCTTGTTGAATTAGATGCTAACATGGCTGAGACAGACTTGATTGGGTCCCCGGGTGAGAGGACACAACTCCTCACAGACAAACTTCTGTATATTTAATTTCCTGACAGGCTCGTTGAGCTTTGTGTGTTGATTAAAACTGTGTAATAAAATGATTACTAAAGTCTGATCATGGTATGTGAGTTTTGTTTCTTCCCCCCCCCCCCCATATGTATTTTAAGTGTTAAATAAATGTTGAACTTAATATGCACATCTATTTAGGAAACTCCCTGCTTGTATTGGAGATCTTTGGAGTAAGTTCAGAAGTTACAACGGCTTTAATGTTAAAGCTTCATGTAGTTTTCTTTCATACCTTTTGCGTCTTTTCAAGTAAATCCAGTTCCCTGTGCTTATTGAAGGTATGGAATATAAAAACGACTTCTTAAATCAGTCATTGGATGATTGGGAGAGACGTTCGTTTTTTGGGTGGTGTTTTGAATATGTGAGGGACCCCTGTCCCCCCATAGGTGGCCTCAGTACAAGGATGTGATCATTCATATTGGAGAACGCCACCCATTAAGCTACTCATTTTATTTTTTTTAAATAGGCACAAACAGCCACATGAGATGGAGTTATAAGCTCTTGATTGCAGATTTAGTAGATATTTCAGTTTTTTCAATGTCACTTTATTTAATAGATTCTAATGCAAAGGATAAATGCGTGTGATGCCCACATTTGATTGTTTTTCACTCAAGAAATCAGGACAAATTTACCTTTAACTGTTTAAAAGTATTGGTGCCTTGAAATTGACTTGTACTTCATTTCGTAAAATACGTTTTTTAATTAGTTTTGCTTGTAAATTAATTTGCTTGTAGTAATAAATAGACTTGTATTATGCAGGAGGAACATCAGCGAGATAAATCTGTGATCAGTGTTAACTGTCTGACAAAGATCTGGTGGAGCTACTTTGTTTCCACATACAAGATGTTGCACAGAAGAACATGGCAGGTAATGAGAACATCAACCATTAAAAGAACAGGATTGAAATCGGGTTTCTATAACATTTGATTCCAGGCCTCAACTGGAGGAATGACGCCATCTAGACCCTGCTGGAGTGGCTTAGTGACGATTATTTAATTATGCTAACATTTTAACACTCCCTTTAAAGTACAAGTGTGCAGAATTATACATGTGAAGTACTGAGCTTTATTATTTAGTAAAGTAAAGAGGCCCCTTGTAGTCACACTTGAACACAGCACAGCACACTGAAATTCTTTCTCTGTATTTAACCCATTCACCAAGTGAAGCAGGGGGCTGCCACCAATAAGGGGTGTGTGGGGACGGTACCTTGCTCAAGGGTACCTCAGTGGTGCCACTAGCAGTTGGATTCAAACCCTTGCCCTTCAGATCTTAGGGTGAACTCGCTAACCACCAGACCACCAGCTTTATTAACTGAGAATTTTGTCTGTTACACTTAAAAAGGAGATCTTTTGTGTCCTTAACTTTGCATTTTAATACTTTTCTTAAAAAGAAATTCTACTGATTTTCCAAAAACTCCACATAATTCATAAGTTGAGATGTAAACGGGCGTTCAGGGTGGTTTAATATGAAATTAGCACTTGTAGAGAAACGTACCGAATTTCTTTACGCTGGTGGTGAATGGGACCAGGGGTCGTGATGTCTACAACACCAATATGGCCATTTTATTTATCACCCAAATCCAGCAGAATCTGAAGCTATTCATGTCTTTTATGATGTAATGATGATGATGAAATAGTGGTAAATCTGAATAATAACAATGAAAGTTTTATTTTGGGACCATGTATGTATCAGTCCACCACGAGGGAACTTTAAAAATACATTTGAGTGCGAAAGCTGATCTCAAAACTATCTTGAAGTAGTGTCACGCAGTGTATTTATAAATTGTTTTTAATAACTATGAGATATTTAGAGGCATTGAACTGTTTGGATGCCTAGTTCAAATTAAATTAAGTAGGTTTATTGTCTTTTCAGACATATATGCAGTAAACAGTGAAACAAAACTGTTCCTCCAGGACTATGGAGCAACACAAGACTACATATGTAGTCTTAACCATTGTGACTCATTAAAGCACATTATTTAAGTAAACATAAGCAAAACTTTTGAAAAAATTTCCCATGTAAGCAAAATTGTTGTTCAAGGGCTACGGAGCAACACAAGATTACATATGTGCAAAGAGAGAGAGGGGAAGAAAAACAAGAGGAACAAGTCTGAACAAATATAGTAGTGTACTATTTTCTAGCAGCAGCCACTAAAGTGTACATGCATACAAATAGAGAGGTAGACAGCAATACATAAACAATTGTGCAAATAATTCCTTAACCACTGTGACTCAGTAAGACACACTGTTTAAATAAACGGACGCAGAATCTGTAATTTCCCCTTTAAGTCAAATTGTAATAAGTATGTTTTATGCAACCGAGCTTTGATGGCCCCGCCCACCGGCCTCACACATAAGCAGGCAGGCCAGCCGAGTTCTCGCCTGATTGGTCAAATTGGCGATGACGTATGTCAGACAGGCGTGAGTGAAAGACATTGAGAGAGAGGGGGAGGAGAGAGGTGGTGTGACAGATAGAGAGAGGGAGAGAGAGGTCGAGAGACATAGAGAGAGAGAGAGACACACACACAGCGTGAGTGAGTGTGTTTATACGACCTTGCAGAGGAGAAAGCTGCTAAATCTCCCTCCGTCCGTTCAGCTCGAAGCCACCAACATGCCTCTGCAGCTCTCAGGGCTCTCGGGGTTGAAGACACATCTTCGCATCGGTGGCTTCACGCTCTCGAAAGGTAAGAGGGTGTTTTGGTGAGGTCGGAGTGTGTGTGTGTGTGTGTGTGTGTGTGTCGTTCAGCATAGCTCCTAAGGTTCCTAACCACACTTTCTGTCAAAAACACACGGTCACAACACTTACAATCAGAGTTTCCCAGAGCTGAAGTGCGTGGTGACACCGACAGCACTGCTGTTGCCTAGTTATGGCCGTAACTCCTTTAATATTTGTTGTTTATTTCATAAATCAGAAGCTTAAACCTCACGCACTCATGGTGCTCCATTGTAAACAGTGTCCAGGTACACTAACTGGACCAAAGTTTTGGGACACACCTGTTTTTCAGGGTTCGGGCTGGGCCCCTTACTTCCAGTAAAGGACAGTTTTAATACTACAGCTTACCAAGACATTTTGGACAACGCCATGCCTCTAACTTTGTGGACACAGTTTGGGGAAGAACCTTTTCTATTCCAGACATGACTGGCCCGCACAGAGTCCTGACCGTAACCCCATCCAACAGATTTGGCATGAACTGGAACGAAGATTGTCAGGCCTGTTGGACGAGAAGTCATGTCTTCTCGTCCAACATCAGTGCCTACAGAATGAATGGGCACAAATTCCCACAGAAACTCCAGCATATTGTGGAAAGTCTTCCAAGAAGAATTGAAGCTGTTATAGTCTATGTATTTGAATGTGATGTCATTAAAGTCCCAATACTTTTGTCCATATAGTGTAGATATTACCTTTATACCCTTATCCTCTTTGGCTTGGTGCCAGCAGAGAAAGACAAAGGTTAAAGTTTTGTTTTTCATATTCAGCCAGAGACACTAAAGACAAATGTGTTCAGACACTAAAGCGAGCTGTTACATGACCAACCATAACAGTAAGTCGTCCAGCACTCAAGACACCACCTTGCTCTTTGAACCCCTGTATTTCTGTTTCTAACCTTGTTTTGTAATGTAATCTGTCTGCCAAACACTTTAGTACTCTGCTGATATACAGCCTGTGGCATATTTTGGCCCTGGAAGTCCATGCTTGTAATGCTTTTTGTGCTTTATGTGCTGAGTGTGAATAGGTACATAACTTATTCACTTTCTCACAAGACCCACCTGGTTCTGAGGTAGCTGTATGTTCATGAGTGGGTTCTAAGAGCGTTTTCCATTCGCAAATCTCCAAAAGCTGAGCTTCAGGAGCTCAGACTGCACAATAATACTGCTTCCAAAGAGCCAGATTTTCTTGTACTATTTATTGTATTACATGAATAGTTCTCCAGCCTTCCTGAAGGACTTTCCGAGACTTTTGTTTTCAGTCGCTGAACCTGATTTGTTTGTTTGTTAAGCCACACAGTGACCTACGTATGAATCATTCAAGCACAACAAAGCACGTCTAACGTAAGGCCTGAACCAGTGAAGAGACAGGAGCAGGTAGTCAGGCGGTGATCAGTATACTGGTGGTGCTGAATGCTGAGTGGTTGGAACTCCTTTATCTAGGCTCCTTGTATCTTTAGACACGTTGCAGCCTGTCACAGTAAAACATTTATTCCCATTTCTTTAATTTATTCACCTCAATATGCCAAAGATTAGACAGTTTGACCAAAAAATATTGTTTTTTTTGCACGAACAAGGTGAATCAAAACAAAAATAAAGAATAAAGAAAACGGGTAGCTCAAGACTTTTGTTCTGTGTATGTGTGTGTGTGTGTGTGTGTGTGTGTGTGTGTGTGTGTGTGTGTGTGTGTGTGTATATATGTCTTAATTGAAAGGTTCTATAAGGTACCAAAAAGGTGTTCTGTGGCCTTGGTTGGTAGATTCTAAAGTCATCAAAGATTAAACATCGATATTTTCTACATCCCACATTTCCCAGAGCTTGCCTCATCCAGTACAGTAGTGAAAAGATGACCACTGCATAGTAAACTATGACCACCGCTCTGACAGATTAATTTTTTAATGCAACATTTACAGTATGGTGTGGTGTTTTGCAGAATGTTGTGACACATTTGTACTGGTGTAGGAATTCTACTGGCAAAATGGGTAGAAAGGCAGGTTGTTCCTGCTCTTTTTGTCAAATCATGAGTTACTCTTTAGAGTATAGGAGTCTTTGGTGTGCATTAGTCATGTCCTCCAGGGTGACTCATCTTATGAAATCAAAGGTGTTAAGAAGAACGAAACTAAAAACACGAGAACACTCGAGATGCTCTAAGGAGGAAATTCTGGGCAGCAGCCAATCAGCACCAAGGAAAAATAAACAGCGTTCTCGGATTGGCTATTGTCAAACATCCCGCCTCTGAGTATAATGAGGGAAGCTTCAAAGGGCGGCATCCAATCAGCAGCAAGGAGAAATAAATAGCGTGCTCGGATTGGCTAATTTCAAACCAAAAAATTATTAGTTTGGTTCTCAGAAAAAATCAGTGTGAGACTGAAATCACGACTGCTGATCCGCGTATAAGTGGGGGGTTACTGTATACACCAACGGGGAATTCATACTATAGATCAGTAACTTAAGTTAATTGCTTGTAACACAAATAGTGGTTATTGCACTTAACAGAGACCAGTAATGTATCAGTAATATTGACATAAGTCGTGATATTTCACATGGTAAGAATATTGCACGTAATAGTAATAAGGTATTGCACATAATGGAATGATTTAGCTCCCAATAAGAAAACTGCACATGATATTTACTCTTCTTTTTCTTCTTTGCATTCAGCCAAAAGAGTATCAGTGAGGTCAGGTACTGATGTTGGATGATCAGTTCTGGATCACAAATGCCACTTCAGCTCATCCCAGGTAGTGGATGGAGCCCCATCACTGCAGAACACCGTTCCACTGCTCCACAGCTCAATGCCGGGAGACTTTATACCCTATAGTCAACGCTTGACACGGGAGAAGGTGACCTTAGGCCCACGTGCAGCATCCAATTCTATTGATCAGTGCTTTTCTGTGGAGATTAAACAAGTTGTTTATGCACAACTGAGCATCTTAGTCAGCAATGGAGACAATTAAAGTAGCTGAATTAGAAGAGGTCTCTTTGGACATGTAGTGTAATTATGTGTATATTTCATTTCCTTTAGTAGCAAGACTAGGCTGTGCTGCATTAGCAAATTCTGCACCTTGTAGAAAGGATTACCTTACTTGGTGTTGGAAGAGCTGACACACTTTGAGGTCTCACATCTGTCTACGTGTAATCTGCCACTCATTAGGCCCGGCTGCTGCCGCTTTTCTAGTGGCAGATTAGACCTGTGGGTAATGAGAATGGACTCGAATAGACAAGTGAGGTTCAAGATAAAGGCTACATATTCTTGGCTTGCTCTTAATCACATGCCACTTAAGGTTTTTTCCAGCTCCCAGATCCCATTTGCTCTGTTTTTTTTTAAATTGACATCTTGTGCATGTTTTAGAGATGAGTGGTTACATTGACTCACAGTGTGTAACATGCTGCGGCTGAACTGCTTTTTTTGTGGTGACTGGATGACTGAGTAGAAACCTGTTTTACAGAACAAACATAAGTCAGGCTTCGCTGTCAGAGTCCTGTTGGGTAATCTGGCAAAGATGCCATTGTACTTCCTAAAACTGCTGTATTCTGTAGTAACTACAAAGTAATGACGAATAATAAGACTGAATAACATGTGGTGGTGTTACGTAATAGGTATTTTCCGCCTGAAGAGTACAGACCAGCAGTTAAAGGACTTGGCCGTGGCTCATTGAGTCATGGGTTGGATGTCTGTTAATAGCTATTGTGCTGCTAGATAATATTAACTGCTGTGGACAGATGTACTGAACAGGAAATGTTCAAGAAATGCACAATATTGTGTCATTAGATTATTACTTTATTGTATTTACTTTCATTATTGCTATTGTTTTTATTATTATTATTATTATTATTATTATTATTATTATTAGTAGTAGTAGTAGTAGTAGTAGTAGTAGTAGTGGCGGTCACTGTAGTAGTTGCGGTGGTGGTGGTGATGGGGTAATAGTAATATTGGCAGTAGAAATAAATAATAATTGTGCCAGGCGCAGTAATAGTAAAAGTAGTGCTGACAGCAGAAGTAGTAGTTATGGTGTTAGCAGTAGTAACAGTAGGAGGAGGAGGAGGAGGAGGAGGAGGAGGAGGAGGAATAATAGTCACGGTAGTAGCAGAAGCTTTAGAAGTAGTAGTAATGGTAGTGGCAGCAGTAGTAGTAATAGTTTCTGGAGCAGCTGTGGTAGTAGAAGTGGTGGTGGTGGTGGTTGTAGAAGTTGTAGAAACAGTGGTAGTGTAACACTATTAGAAATAAATGGTAGTAGTAGTGGCAGTCATAGAAGTAGTGTTAGTAGTTCTGGTCATGGAGTTGATGGTGGGGTAGTAGTAGTAATAGTGGCAGTGGAAACAAACACTAGTAGTAATTATGGTGGTGGTGGTAGTAGTGGTATTAGTAGTAGCAGTAATAGTAAAAAATAATGGCTTCAGTGGTATTAGTAATAGTAGTGGTGATGGTATTAGTAGTAGTAGCAGTAGTATTAATAGTCATGGTAGAAGTAGTAGTAATAGTTCTGGCGGTATTACTAGTAATAGTGGTAGAAGTAGTGGTGGTGGTAGTATAAATAAATAGTAGTAGTAGGAGTGACGGTAATAGAAGTGGCAGTAGTTGAGGTAGTAAGTGTAGTTACTATTGTATTGTATTGTAATAGTAGTTTAAGTAGTGCTGATGATGGTGGTTGTAGTATACTGGAAAAAAAGAAGTGAATTTAAACATGTATATCATTTCCAATTCAGAATATTACATCGACCAAATGTAACCAAACTAAAAGTCATATTTGTATTGACAAACTGTATTTTACAGAGGTGACGCACTGAAATCTGGAGCATCAATGATGTTAATACAGATCTGAAATTTGTTCTTTAAAAGAACATTTGAATGAGACTTTTAATTGAAGCTCTGAAATGCCGCGGCCCCACAGGAGCAATCACAGGTTTAAGGCTGGATGTGCTGGTTTAAGGCTGGATGTGTTAAAGGACTGAATTATTTCTTTTTCTTTTGCATTCTGTGCAACCGTCCAGCATCTGCAGCTGATACTGGCCTGATTGGGATACCTGGATTCAGACTGGTGCCCTAATGTTATTTGTGTGGAAATAGTCCACACATTTGAATCACTTACATTCAGTGTAGTGCAGCTGTAGTAATAGTGGTGGTAGCAATATTGCATATGATCAATGATCAATAGCACATTACAGATAGATGGTTTAGTGTTAGTTAAGTTTACTGAATGGTTATCAGAGGACCTCCTGGTGTTTGCGTTTGCAGATCACCTGACCCTCGTCGTTCCTGTTGCAGTGACTGCGGCTCTGGGCACCTACCTACTCACCAGGTACTTCAGCAGCCAGAGCTGCTCCCAGGGCAAGGTGAACCTGGAGCTCAACAAAGACAGTGCCAAAGTGGTTCACAGCTTTGATATCGAGGACATCGGCAAGAAGGCCGTCTACTGCCGCTGCTGGAGGTCCAAGAAGGTGGGTTGTGTGTTCTTGGAGGGCATTCTGGGCATTTAAGGATTACTACTGTTTAAAGAAACCTTAACCAGTGTCTTCTGTTCAAATGCAATGAATAGCATATTAAAACTTTTCTGATAATCATTAAATTGTTCAGACAAATTCAGTTTAAAAGGGATAGACTATTGGAAAAATATGGTTTCGCAAAGTGAAGGGGACATAGTTGTTCTAATTACATTTGAAACCCTTATTACTATTGTCAATGGTGTCCAGGGTTGCTCATATCCATGCATCATCATCACTTAAATACGATGATTATTCTATTGGAGATTGCTTAGTCTTGGTTTACTTGGTCCAGAATGATCAACAGTTATCACCAGCTTAATCGAGATCTACCTTCCAATACATTTCAGATCAAACTTATCTGATCCAGCTGATCGCCATCTTCTAAAGTGATAGTTTGAATCAGGCGAAGAAATGATAGATGCACTTTAGAAGGATATGGTCCAAAACAGATCAAGGCCTCAAATCCGAACCTTGAATTCAGTTTTAGGTCCTGGATTATGCAGTCAATGGTATTTTGTGGGTACAAAGCTTGGAGTCCATTCAGTTACATTAGCAGGGCAGTTAACCCCCAGTAATGATGAAATACGGCCCTGGAAATGGGATCCACAGTCCGCAGTAGAAGACTTCTGATCTATAATAAGCACATCATGGACTTCTCATAAAGAGGATGAGGTATGGGTGGTATAATTAGATCTGTTTAACTGGAGTCAGTGAAGTGCATTGTGTGAAACATTGCCTAAAATTAATGTACAGATGATTATTGGTGGTACATTTTGAAGATAAGTGCATATTTCATATACCATTGGTCCAAAGGTTTGTACACACTTGTACATTCAATGTTTCTTTTGAAATCAAATGTGTTAACAGAGTTTGTCTCCCATTTGCGGCCTTCAGAATCAGAAAACTTTTTTTGATCCCTGAGGTAATTGCTTATGTTATGACTTAGTAAGAACAATATAAAGTCTAAATAAATGTCAGAATAAAACTCCTGTATATGAAATACACTATGCTGTATACACGACATACTCAAGTAGAAATACCATACTCGAGTATGTCGAGTTCTTCTCTATACTGAGTTTGTTATTGCATGTATTAGAGATCAGTAGTAGACATGCATGGCACCATTCTAACTTATCAGATGTCATATTGGGATGTACAGTGCCTGACAAAAGTCTTGTCACTTAACCAAGTTGTAGGAACAACAAATAATAACTTGGCTTGTAGTTAATTAGTTGGACTCAGAAATTGCTTATAAGAAAGGCAAAGCCCTCTAGATTATGCTTATTATACCAAAATAAAGTTTTGCATCATTCAT
>JBBJLS010000128.1:2286252-2297137 GCA_037577275.1 Bryconaethiops microstoma
TCTCTCTCTCTCTCTCTCTCTCTCTCTCTCTCTCTCTCTCTCTCTCTCTCTCTCTCTCTCTCTCTCTCTTTCTGTTTATCTCTCTCTATGTCTCTCTCTCTCTCTGATATATCAATAAGGCCTTCACTTCCAGGACTTCACTCATCTTTGACTCCAATGTTTTTGTCCCCAACCCAAATTGTGTGTTTGTTTTTTTCTTTAATGTTTTTAATATCTGTTTCTGGCCATTGGTCAGTTCTAGTGATGCCAAACATCGGCTCATGTCTTCATATCTCCAGTGTTTATATCTAATCGTGAAAATATCTTCACACAGATTCTTTGGCGTCTCATTTTTGGAGACAGTCTCCCGACAAGCCCGAAACATCCAAAAATGTTCACGATTCTACTTTCAGTTCATATTTCTTCATGTTTTCTTCGAGTTGCACCCCATGGTGACCTCTGTCTTATCGCCTGTGTCTGGATCCGTCTCTCCAGAGCTGAGCTCGCTGTTAGGCTGCTAATATGCAGTAATGGAGTTTGTTTGTGCGTGTTGCTGATATGTAAAGGGTTTTAAGAGACTGGGAGTGAGCCCAGCAGCTTTTTAATTTAATGTAATGGGTGTAGCAGCTCCAACAGGAGCTTAATTGGATTTTAGGAGCTCCTGAAGGGCCGACTCTCATGCAGTTTGCTGTTGCATCATGGTTTATCTCTCTTTTTGTTTTTTTCTTCAATAGACAGTGGACATTCACAAGGAGAAAGTTGCCAGGCGAGAGATTGGAATTCTGACCACGAATAAAAACACGGCGAGGACCCACAAGATCATCGCTCCGGCCAACGTGGAGAGGCCGGTGAGGTACATCAGAAAACCCATCGACTACACCATGCTCGACGATGTGGGCCACGGAGTCAAGGTACACAACACTCTGCTGCAACAGGGGTGTTTTTGTTTTTGGGGTTTTTTTGGCCTACACTTTAAGGACAAAAAGTCCGGATTTTGAAAGAAAAAACAAAAACGCTTTTGAACCAGACAGTCCTGACTTTGCAAGGTGCTTTTTACAAAATACCCATGCATCTTTGTTTATAATGGAAAGGGCTTTTATTTTCGTAATGGGAATGCATATCACATATACGATTAATTTGACACACACTAGAACATTTAGACATTTACATATGCATATATAGTCACCGTCGAGACAAAACCTTGTATCTCCATTTTAAGAGATGCAGGGGTTAATTCCGACAGCAATGCTCCAGAAAGGCCGAATGCTGATGATGTAATTCCCACAGCTTTTTCATATTTTCTGCATCATGAAGTGGTTAAGATGTAAAAACGGCATTCAGTCTGATGTACAGTTTTAAGCTTTGTTCTGAAGAAATGTCAGAATTGATGGGAAACAGAAGACTGGAGTGTGTATGAAAGCTCCCTCATATCAAGATAGTACTTGCAGTGGTTACAAATCTGGTGACATTGTTGTGCAATAGTCCTTAGAAGCTTTTTCGGTGAAACATATATAGACTGTGTGTGTGTGTGTGTGTGTGTGTATGAATGACCTGTACTGTACATGACTGACACTGAGGGACAGGCTGGAGACTCTTTCGGTCTTATCAACACTACCCAGGCCCCAGTGCTCTAAAGTATGCAACCACACTCACACACACACATACACTCACACACTTGCTTGGCGCCTACTGTGGCCTGACGCTCATGTGACTGGGCGTGTGTGTGTGTGTGTGTGTGTGTGTGTGTGTGTGTGTGTGGAGGGAGGGAGAGAGGGAGGGAGCCGTAACCAGGGCGATGGATGAGAAGATATTCGCTCCCCCACGGTTTCTGCGCTCGGCGCAGGAGGGAGTGTGTGTGTGTGTGTGTGTTTGTGTGTGTGTGTGTTGGGGGGTGGACGGGTGGACGGGACAGGAGTGCGCCGCTACTATGGTAACGGCAGCACGAGATGTTGCGCTATAATTGGTGCAGCGCTGCGAGCGGCATAGCGGCACTTCCAGGTGCGCGTGTCAGCGCGCGCGAGGAATGATATTGCGCGCCCTGCGGAGAGGCAGAAACACACACACACACACACACACACACACACACACACACTCTGACACACACACACACACACACACACACACACACAGGCCTCCTCTCTTCTCTCTGCTTTTGTCTTATTTCTCTTAAGGCCAGATCACACCGCCCGAACCCTCACAAACAAACACGTGCCACGCGCCTGCGTTTGATCTCTGGAAGATTCTAGAACGTTCTCGCCTCTCTAAAGAACACCAGAATGCTTGGTCTCTGGGTTCTGACATTTAAAGGGCCCACAATGAAGATTCTAGAACGTTTGATCCGTCGAAGTTTCTAGAACGCTTCCATTCATCCTGCGTTCTAAAGAACTGATTTTATTTTCTCTCCATCCACTTATGACATTTTTCCATGTGGCCATATATCAACTTTTTTTCATCCCATACAGTTAAACAGGCTATATTTGTAACTCCACCTATGTCTATGTAAATGACCTCTGTTTTGATTGGCTGCCCTGCACTGCAGCTCTTTCAAGCAATCAGGCCTGAAACACTGCTTATAACTTCAGTGAGAATGGATGGGGCTAAACTGCTGTGAACTGAATCTGTGGATAGAAATGCAAGTGCCTTGAATTCAAAATGTGATAAATTTGCATATGTGGACAAGACAGATCGTGAGTAAACGGTGTGTAAGCAGTGTTCATACACTACATCAACCTTAGTATGTTTTTGTGTTATTTCAGAATACCTGGGAAACATGATATGGGCCCTTCAAGTCAAGTTTATTTACACAGCCCATTATCATATCGCTCAGTGTTTTAGGTAAGATAACCCTTTATTAGTTCCACAGGTGGGAAATTTTAATGTAATAGAATAAAAATAGCAATTAATCAGCCTTTTTAATATCCAGAGTCACAGATATTAGCGAGGTGTTTGCGTCTTTCATGTATGTAGGCTATAAAGTATGTCTTATCTGGGTGCAAGCCATAAAAATCTTTTTCTCACCGCGAATAGTGAACAGATACTTAATTTCTGAATCATGTGGAAAATACACTCCTGCAACTTTTTTCTTAAAAAAAAGAGAAAAGTCGACCATAAAAGAGCATTCTGCTCTGTGGTGGCTTTCCGTAGAAACAAAAATAGTCCTGTGCCTTCTCTCCAGATTCATGTACAAATTCACTCCAGAGTTCACTTATGTGTCTTGAGTGATGTTTCATGTTGCCAGTGTTTTCAAGATTCATGATTCTTTATTTGTCACATACATACATTATACAAGTACAACATGTAGTGAAATCTGAGCCTGAGTCAACACATAAAACTGTGCAATAAAGTTATCAAATCATTTTAATTAAATTAAAGAGTAATTTTAAAAGGCCAATCTAAGATACTGAAAATACACAGAAAAAGTGTATAAAAAATAAACAAACATTACAGTCAGAAGCAATATCTGTTCAATGTAAAAATGTAACAGAATAGAGATATATCCATGCTGTAAAGTGCAGTGTCTGGGTTTGCTGGTTGATGTATTGACCTAAAGAGCAGACAGTGGGTGAAGTACAATGAGGAAGAGAGGCAGGTGAGGTACAGTGAGGTAAAGAGACGTGAGGTACAGTGAGGTAGAGAGACACGTGAGGTACAGTGAGGTAGACAGACACGTGAGATACAGTGAGGTAGAGAGGCAGGTGAAGTACAGTGAGGTAGAGAGACTGGGGACATACAGTGATGTAGAGAGACACGTGAGATACAGCGAGGTAGACAGACAGGGGACATACAGTGAGGTAGAGAGGCTGGTGAGGTAGAGGGACAGGTGAGATACAGTGAGGTAGAGAGTCAGGTGAGGTACAGTGAGGTAGAGAGTCAGGTGAGGTACGGTGAGGTAGAGAGACAGGTGAGGTACAGTGAGGTAGAGAGTCAGGTGAGATACAGTGAGGTAGAGAGACACATGAAGTACAGTGAGTTAGAGAGACAGGGGACGTACAGTGAGGTAGAGAGACAGGTGAGGTACAGTGAGTTAGAGAGACAGGGGATGTACAGTGAGGTAGAGAGACAGGTGAGGTACAGTGAGGTAGAGAGTGAGGTGAGGTACAGTGAGGTAGAGAGACAGGTGAGGAAGAGAGTTCAGTTTGTGTAATATTAAACAGTTTAAAGTTGTAGTGACAGAGTTCTGGTTATTTGTGTTACCCTGTGCAAAAAGTGTATAACAAATAAACAAACATTACAGTTAGAAGCAAAATCCGTACAATGTAAAAATGTAACAGATTTGTTTTTTATTTGTTGTTTATTTTACTCTGTCGCACTTTGAGATTGTTTTTAATGGAAAGTGCATTAGAATTTTTTTTTATTATTATTATTATTATTCCTGCTGTAGCATGTCTTTATATGTAAAATTACCGTAATAAAACTATGTGTAGGATGTTTGACTGTCTAAATTATCTCAGTAGCAAGAAAATACGATTTTTGGAAGTGATATTCCTTGCCTAAACCTGGACCACATCCGGTATTTACTTGAAATCATGAAATGCCATCCAGAAGCTGGATAAAGGCTTTTACTGGGAATTTTAATTAGACCTAGTGGTTAAACTATTGCTTGAATGGTAGGTCAGTTCCAACAATGCTGGTTTGAAATTGGCTGAAATGCTGCCCTCAGACAGTTGTAACAGACAGCTGTTTCATTAATTCTATGTAAAATAATAATAATTATATCATCATCATCATTTTTGTTATGTTCAAATGTACTATAGGCATAGAGCCACAAAACTGTGGCAATGTTGATTTCAACAGTTTTTCAGTTTTGTACTACACTGAATGTGGTTTCACTTTCATATCTTGCTGATTTGTGTTCTGTCTGTTTCTGACAAACTCTAGTTTGTTTATTGTTAGGTTAGTCATTCACGGCTGCCCACTGAAAAGTTTTCTCAGTGGCAACGACAGGTTGAGGAACTTCACGCAGACTTGCTGCCACACTCTTCTTTGGAATTGGCTGCAGTGTGAAATATAAAGCAGTTACCTGTAGAGTTAATCAGAATCAGAATCAGAATCAGAAAACTTTATTGATCCCAGTGGAAATTGCTTATGTTGTGACTGCACAGACATACAATCTAAAATACTGTATAAAGTCTAAATAACTCAAATACAACTCTGCGGAAAATACTAAATACACAATGCTATACACACAAATGCTGGGTATAAATACTATAGATAAGTAACTTACAGTTAAGTGAATTACTACAACCACAGATAGTGGCTAGATGTGGGGTTGTACGTAATAGAGATCAGTAGGAGATCAGTAATATTGACATTTCACATGGTATGATCATTCCACAGTAAAACTGTGAGTAAAACTAAGAGAGCGGGGAAATAGGGTTATAAAAACAGAATAAAATGAAGGGGGACAGATACAATAAACATGTGGCAAACTAAATATTTTCCACAAAGCACATGGACTGTCTTGACCTGCAGAGATATTTAGATCATTAAGCCCTTGAAAAAGGCAGTAATGGCTGACCAGTCATCGATAGTTTGTGGTGTGGCTTTATGAAGTCTGGCTGTGAAATTATCTGAAATTAAAATATCTAAAAGGTAGGAGCTCCAGACAGATGCCATGCGAATATTTGTTCTCACAAATAACTGTATGGGTAGAACCATTCAAATTGTGCCACTGGAACTAAAGACACTTTTGCATTGGTCTACAAGAACTGTGCTGTACCTAAACCACACTGCGATGACACAGAACTTGCAGCACAGTTTGATTTTCCAGTGTATCTCAGCCCAGAAACGGTGTTTCTGACGTATTAGCATCACAATTTTCTTCACACAGTTTATGGCCAGTTGTCCCAAAACTGCGTCCATGGAGTCAAACCATGGGAAAGCTTTTCTCTCAGAGAGGCTTTTGTTATTGCGGTCTTTCATTTTTTACTGTCTTGTTCGTGATTTTTCATTTCATCTGGTCATATTTTAGCCGTGTGATGAAAAGCAGCTAACTTGTTAGCGATGTTCTGGTACACCACAGCATTAAAAAACTCCCACTGAAATGAATCTTCAGCCCAAACAGACAGTAGAGCTTGTATTTAGTCAGCTTCCCATTTGTTAATTTGAATTTCCATTGTTGTTTTTGTTGTTGTTGTTGATTTTTTTTTTTTAATTGTGCAGTAAAAAAAAAAGACCTCTTTTCAAGTCCATCTGTTGTCATGACAACATTTTTGGACCAATGAAAATGCAATGACTCAGTCATTTTGGCTTCAGCCCACTTTTAGTCCTGCCATTGAGCAGCACCGGTACAGGTTGCCTTGTTCGTAATGGAGAAACATTTCTTCATGGTACAGCATGGCTCCGTATACCAGTGAAAAATGCCATAATTGGATGATCCTTCGAATAGTTCACTACTGCTTCCACTGTTAATAGTGAGAGAGTGTCCAGAAGCAAGCCCTGGGAAAGAGAGGAGAAATCTCTCCCTCAGTGTGATGGTGTGTTTCCTCACACCACACCTTCACACCTCCACACATATATATATATTCGCATATGTGCAAGGGATTATGTGCAACAGAAGACCATGAAGCGTACACCGGTACCATTCTCAGTAATCATCAGATTAGAGGGTCCTTTTGATTGGAAGATTCTTCAGTGACGTAGTGGTCTAGGAATGCAGCCCACCTTAATCACTGCCTGGTTTTTGGAATGCAGCTAATGAGTAAACCACCACAACCCACACCCCCACAACACAACCCCCCCCCCCCCACCACCACCACCACCACTCGCTCGGTTCAAAATTAGTGCCTTTCTTCAAGCTGTTCAATACAGAACATAATTATACCGATGCTAAACTATTGATGACCTGAAACGCAATCACACACATCAGCGTCCAGCACTTTTGTAACTCAATCAGTCTGAACCGACACTGAGGCGTGTGGAAGCACACTGAGGGAGAGATTTCTCCTCTCTTTCCCAGGGATTGCTCCTGGACTCTCTCTCTCTCTCTCTCTCTCTCTCTCTCTCTCACCTCTCACTCCCCGTATCTCTTCGCTCCACCACCCCCCTCCTCTCTAGGCAGTGTCTGGGTTTAATTGCGTGTGGTGGCGGGAGGCAGGAGCAGCAGGACAGGCTCAGGTCTCTCTCTCCGCAAGGAAGCCATTTAATTCAGCCTCCCCTATGCGTCACAAACACACACACACACACACTCACGTACACATCATGCGTCTTACACAACTAATGGAGAACTCGCACCCCTTTTCAATCTTCATTCCTGTCTCAGATACACACACCGCACAAGAAACGCACAAACACAAGCAACACAACATACACACAACACTCCTCTAATAACTAATGGATCACATACCAGACCACCACCACCCTCCCTACTTTCTGTCTAATGGACAGACACATATTTGGTTGAAAACATATTTGAGCATGGCTACGCTTTCAGTATGGGTGCTGGATCCTACTCGGTAGCAAATAGTCATACTTATAATACTCGCACCAGCAGTCCTTTCTACTTCCTTACACTGATGAGAGCACTCATAGTACTAACAGTGGAATAGTACTGAACTATTTAAATAATCACAGCCCTTAGCTCTTAGCCCGCACAAAGATACGAGTAGCCTGTACAAAACTGCAGTGTATACCTTCATTGCGAATGTCTGAATGGGATCATCTTGTTCCATGTCTTTTCTTAGTTAATGAAACAAACAAAGTGTAAATGGACATACAGCAATGCACGTAAAAATGAACCAGAGTATCAAATGCATTATATATAAAAATATTACTACTGGGGTCAGCATGGGCACTCTGACCGGTCTGGAAGCTCCGTATTCTGATACCTTTCTTTCATAGACAGTTTTCTGAGATACAAAATCTCTTCTGTAGGAGCAAATCAGGATAACTTTCACTCCCAACTTACATCAGTGAGCCTTAGGCACCCGTTATCCTCGCACCAGTTCATCAGCTGTCCTTCATTGGACCACGTTTGGTAGGAACTTACCACTGCATACTGGGAGCACCTGAAAAGTCCTGCCATTTTAGAGATGCTCTGACCCAATCGTCTAGCCAAGTTTTCCTGCTTCCAACTCATCAAGTTCAAGAACGGACTATTTACTCTCTGTCTAAAATACCCCACCCCTTGACAGCAGCCACTGTAACATGATATTCAATGTGGTTCACTGCACCGGTCAATCGTTTTAATGTTGTGGCTTATTGGTATGTCGATGCACACACATACGCATACACTGTCCATGGTGTTTCTTGGATATTGTTATTTTCTTTCTACTTTCTTCTGCTGTGTATCTTTGATAAACAGTATTCAGAGTGGAAGACAAAGGGTAAAGTTATTTAACTGTGCATATGACAATAAACGCTTTGACTTGACTTTGACTTGACATACAGTAGGAGGTTAGTGAGGGTTGTCGAGCGGCGGTCCGGAGGTACTTGGCACCTTTCTAAGGGCTGGGGGAGGGGTGGCCATGTGTGCGTGTGTGTTCGTGTGTGTGTGTGTGTGTGTGGACGGTTTTCACCCTGCTGCTCGAGTCACCAACAGAGCCTATTAAATCCAGCGGCCTTCTCCAACAAAGACTGACTGCCAATTACAGAAGCCTCTCCACCATCCCTCTCTCTCTCTCTCCTTCCCTCCCTCTCTCTCTCTCTTCTTCCCTCCCTCTCTCTCTCTCTCTCTCTTTCTCTCTCTCTCTCTCCCTCCCTCTCTCTCTCTCCCTCCCTCCCTCTCTCTCTCTCTCTCTCTCCTCGTTCCATCCTTCTTCTCCCCTGACAGACTTTGCTGTTCTTTTGACAACTTTTCCTTTTTTGTCCCTCACTTCTCTCGCTCCCTTTGACAGACTTTCTTTTCTGTTTTTCAACACCTCTCTTGCTCAGTGAGGGAGGCTCTGTGTGTGATGGTGTGTGAGGGGCACAGCAGGAGGTGTGCAAAGCGTAGCCAGTCCAGGTTAAAGGTCACGCTGCAGAGGATGGGGAGGCGCACACACACACACACACACACGCACACACACACACCCCTCAGGTCTAACAGCGCTGCTATTGTTCTGGTGTCACTCGGTGTTGCTGCAGCTGGAATATCTGCTCAAGCAGCTTTCACCACTGGAACTGGGAACCAGCTGGAAGATGGAAAAGCTGGTCGATTCCCATCACCTGTTTTTCACAGTGGAAATCCATCCAATTCTGTTCATACATTTACAACAAACTCTATTCTGAAATATTGAGGATAGAACTCATCTGACTCCAATCAGGTATTCACAACAAAACTCACCTGATTCTCCTGAAATATTCAGAATAGAACTGATTCAAAACACACACGTACAAGAGAGCTCATTCCTGTCCGATCTTCACAAAGAACTCATCTGAGTGTTACAACGTATCTCGTCCAATTCCGATCACATATTTACAAAGAAACACATCCAGCTCTGAACACACATTTACAACAGAACACAGATCACATTTACAACAGAACACAGATCACATTTACAACAGAACACAGATCACATTTACAATAGAACACAGATCACATTTACAATAGAACACAGATCACATTTACAATAGAACACAGATCACATTTACAACAGAACACAGATCACATTCACAACAGAACACAGATCACATTTACAACAGAACACAGATCACATTTACAATAGAACACAGATCACATTTTTACATCTGATTCCAAACATATATTTCCAACGTAACCCATCCGATTTGTAACCCATATTTTCTGCGGAATTCATCTGAAGCTGATCACGTATTTACAACACGGACTGCGTCCAATTCCGATCACACCGAATCTGATCGTAACTTTACAGTGGAATTCGCCCGATTCCAAACACATTTACAAAAGAACTCATGCGATTCCGATCACACTTTCACAGTCTGACTTATCCAGTGTCAAACACATATTTACAAAGAACGTCTAACTCCAAACACATTCACAATTTAACTTAACCAAGTTTGAACATGCAGTTTATTTACAACGGAACTCATCCAATTCCAATCACATATTTACGACGGACTTTTTAAGTTTCATAATCATAATGAGTTCCAGAATCGCCCTGAGGACCGATTCCAACGCCAGAATTAGTTTTCCTGTCATTTATTCAGTCCCAGATTCAGAATCTGTATCACTTCCAGAGTCTGCGCTGGCTGCAGAATCCGACTGAGCCGTTTCTGGTCTGATATTTTCCACATGTGAATCATTTGTGTTGGTGTGGACTCTGTGTTTATACCTCCTCACTAACGCACGAGAGAAAAGGAGTTTACAGAAAATAAACTGTAGGGAAAAGGCAGAGAGAAGTGCGTCTTTCTGTGGGTCTGTGTCCCCCAGATAATAAACAAAAGGGGCATTTTCAAACAGCCCGCCGTAAAACCCCTCCCTCCAGAGTTTAGAGTCCCTTCCACTGCCCCAGAGGACAGGGTTTATAGTGATCGCTGCTTTATATGTGTGTGTGTGTGTGTGTTTCCTGTTACTAACAGCTTGGCTTTGCAGTCACATGAAGGCTTTTTTTAAAAATAAGAGCAAAACAAAGCCAAAAAAGGCCATAATAAACACACACTGTTTCAACTAGTTCGACTGGTGAAAAAAACACTGCCTCAACACACACACACACACACACACACCTTCTCAGGGCTAGGCCCAAAAGCCTGACAGATTCACTCCCCTCATGCAAGGCCCCACAACACCAAACACTCAACACACTAAAAACAACCAGGTTTAAACATACACAGCTTCCGCAGCCACTTCGAATCACAGGATAAAAACACCAGGGAGGGGAGAGAGAGAGAGAGAGAGAGAGAGAGAGAGAGAGAGGGAGAGAGAGAGAGGGAGGGAGAGAGAGAGAGAGAGAGAGAGAGAGAGAGAGAGAGAGAGAGAGAGAGAGAGAGAATTATTCTTCCCAGGAGACCG
>JBBJLS010000128.1:2328629-2345051 GCA_037577275.1 Bryconaethiops microstoma
TGTGTGTGTGTGTGTGTGTGTGTGTGTGTGTGTGTGTGTGTGTGTGTGTGTGTGTGTGTGTGTGTGTGAGGGAGAGAAAGAGAGAGAGAGAACTCTTGGTAAAGATAAGGGGCAGTTAGATAAGGGCCAGATTCTGATAAACTCGACGTTTATTAGAATCAGGAAACTTTATTGATCCCGGAGGAAATTGCTTATGTTATGACCGCACAGACACACAGAGACACAAAGACACAAAGACAAGAACGATATAAAATAGAAAGTCAACAGTAAAAGTCAAATAAAAACTTTGCAGAAATTCTCTGAAAAATACTCTGTGCTCAAGACTATAGAGATGATAGTAGACTTTAGGAGACATCCCTCATTTAGGAGACATCCCTCATTTAGGAGACATCCCTCATTTAGGAGACATCCCTCATTTAGGAGACATCTCTCATTTAGGAGACATCCCTCATTTAGGAGACATCCCTCATTTGGTGTATTTGTTATATACACCAAATGCTGGGGTCAGTAAGAAAGGTGGAGATAAATACTGTAGATAAATAAAATGCTGCTAAGAAATTGACAAAATAATGCAAATAGTGTTGTTCTCGATACAGAGTCTGTTATTGTACATAGTAGTAGATAGTAGACCAGTAGTACATTAATAGTATTGACATAATTAGTGACATTGCATATGGTAAGTCTATTGCACATGTAATAATAAGATATTGCAAATAACGACAATGATTTTTTAAAAATGTTAGTTCTTAGAAAAAAACAGAAAAAACACAAGATCTTTGAATCCGGGAGAACTTTCAGGATAGTCTCAACCAACAAGTGTGTGGGGAAAACCTGCAGAGGGAGGGGCTCCGGAGAGCAGCAAACGGCGAGCAAACACCGGTTTTAGACTGATTTACACCGTTTATATTTACTGAAATCAGATTTTACTGATACACTCTGACTTCTAAGGATTCTCTTAGTTGATCTTATGTCAGTTGAGAAATTCTGCTCCAGAAGCTTCCGCTTTACCATGAAACTGTTCAGAGACAACTGGTTAAAATTCTAGACCTTTTTCTCTATGTTAATCAGACTCGGCCTGTCTGTGTAAAGATCAGCTCCAAAGTTGATTGGACCCACATTCAGAATGGATCATTGGAGATGTGGGCATTAGGGGCCTGTGAGGAGTGTTGAAGACGTTCGCATCTGGCTCCAAGTTAAGTGCTTCTCTCTCCTCGAGCGTCTTGGCAGTGAAGAGGCTGTAAGGCAGTGGGATGTGTCTTGGCTGTGTGAAATGAATTTCGCTTCTCAAGTGAGACCTTCGCGAAGGAGAGCTGATGTAGTCTGGGGGCTCAGAGTGTAATTAAACACATCCCGTTTCACATTTGTTTACTCCCAAACTGTCTCAGATCACTGGGGTATGCAAGAAACGAATGGGCACGCATTGAGGAGTTTTGATACTTTGAATTAGTTCTTGTGGGGATAACTGATTGTGGCTATCGCTGTTGAGTTCTATAAGAAAGACTGTTCAGGGTTGCAGGAAGGAACTGAGGTAGGAACTGGTCAGTGTAGGAGGAATAGGATAATACAGAGGAAAAATAGGGCCAGTTAGTTTAAGAGGAACTATAGGGTTAATAAGTATGACGTGGGTGCGGTTTGGTCGTTTTCGTGTACTCATTCGTTTGCATTTCCTCTGTTCGTGGTTGCAGTTAATGTTGTTTAGTGGTGCAGTAATATGCTCGTCATAGTTTTATAGGATTTAATGCTGCCCAGCTTTAAATCATGTAAATGGCTGTTTGTGGGCTCTGTGGTTGTTGGGTCAAGTCCAAACATAATAAAGCAATTTATTCCTCTGAGTGGTTTGTACTAATGCACTGAGAGATGATATCGTACACAGCAAAGGGACCACAATAGGGAACATTGAATTTTCCACACATTTTCTCAAGTGTGTAATGTATGTAGTATGTAAATACTACTGAAGTTTTAAGTTATACCATTCAGTCCCTGTTCCATTTAATCCATGAACAAAAAACGAACTGACATTTTTCTTCCTGTGATGTCACCGAAAAACAACTTTTACAAACAACTACTCATTTGGCCTACAGCAGTCTTGGTGTGTGCTTTTACAACCAAGTTATATTGTTTCAGTCCAGACTGCTTTTTAAATTAGCCAATTTACGTATGTCAGTCCTAAAGACAAAATGACACAAAAACAGTTTCTGACCCAGCACTAGTTTTAAAGTGCCGTGCAGTTCAAACATTCCATCTTTTAAATACTGAAATATTTGCTTATTATGTTGCACAATGATTGTTAGTTTATGAATCAGAATCAGAAAACTTTATTGATCCCAGAGGAAAATGCTTATGCTATGACTGCACAGTCACAAAGAGACACAGAAACAAGAACGGTGTTAAATATGATATACATCAAAATAAAAGTCAAAATAAAACTCTCCAGAAATACTAAGAAAATGCTTGGGACTAAATACACTAAAATTCTGTGTACACAAGATGCTGTGGTCAGTAAGAGAGGTGGATAGAAATACTATAGATAAATAAATAAATGACTGCTAAAGTAATTTACTAGTTGACACAAAAAGTGATTTGGAGTTGTTCTCTATTCATATTATTGCACATAATAATGATATAAGTAGTGATATTGCACATAATAATACTGTTGCATAAGTAGTGACATAAGTGACACAAGTAGTGACCCAAGAAGTGATATGATAAGAATATTGCACATAATAAACAATTGCACATAATAATAAGATATAGCACCCAATGATAATGATTCAGCTCACCTTGAGACATTGCACATCTTTGTAGCAGCAGGTTATAGCCCAGATTATTGTATAAATGTGTGACTGAGGGAGAATACATGTGTGAGAATACATAAATTGTGCCTGGTCTATTATGGTGGTGCAGTGGTTAGCGCTGTTGCCTCACGGCGAGATTAGATTCCCAGCTGGGAGACTGAGGGTCCTTTCCATGTTCTCCCTGTGCCCGCATGGGTTACTGCTGGGTGCTCTGGTTTCCTCCTACAGCCCAAAAACATCCATGTCAAGTAAAATGAAGCTCCCAGACTGTTTTTAGGTTTGTCTATGTATCCGCTCTCTGATGGACTGGTGACCGGATCCTCACACCTTTTTGTTGTTGTTGAGTTTTATCAGTGGATGAGGCTTCTGCCACCACTTCCATGGTGGTCCGTCTCACAAACAGATGACCCTACGGCCCCCTCAGTTCTCCACTGAACTCTCTGAATTAAATCATTCTTCTAATTCATCAGCTTCTATTTTTAAGAGCCTACCTTGATCAGCTGGGTCTGGTAGGTTAAACCTGGCCTGTTTTTGAAGTGCATATGTCCAAGAGGCGGTTTGCTGACCACTGATCTACAGTTTTAACATGCACAGTAATGTAGTGATTTTAAGTACAGTAGACCACCAAAATACACGTGGGTTACGTTCCAATAGCACCCGCGAATTGTGCGAATCTGCAAATTAGTGATGTGGTAAAAAAATGCCTAAAAATCCCTTTTATAGTGTAAACCTTAAAAAATATGACCCCAGATATGCTCCCAAAACACTTTAATTTCATTTTAAACTCATTAAACCCGTATCTATACTGTACAGTTTACACTGAACTGCTGTCTCCTGCAGTGCTAGAATGTAAATACCGATGTTATCCCTGTATTGTAATTCATGCATGCGCGTTTTCTTTAGTATGCACTGTCATTTTATTTGGTATAAGCAGGTAAATACAGTAATAAATTAATTTAATATACTGTAGTAAAAATACTGGGCTTTAAAAAGAACAAAACAAAAAACACAAGAAAACTCGCTGAACACAAGAAAACTCCACGCTGAAACTGTTCTGATGCTGAATTCTGGACTGCAGCTGCCAGAGACGCGTCACAGGGCAGCAGCCAATATAAGGTTTCTTTGTGTTCTTTCAACGGTACTAAAAAGTTTATACAGTTACATTTCATGTGGTAATTAAGCTGAATTTACATTAATATTTATGTAATGAAATTAGTAAATAATATATTTCTTAATAATTTAGCACTGAAATAGTAAACAATTATTAGTTCGCTTCTAAGAACAAAATCCGCAAATAACTGGAACTCTGAACTGTAACTTCACCGTGGGGCGCTTTATTTATTTCAGCAATTTCTCTTAGAACCTTTGCTCAGGCCATAAGACTCTTTAACCAAGACATGCCAACTTTAAACTCATTATAACGCTAACTAAACTCTCTACCTCACTGTATCTCACCTGCTGTCTGTTATTTGTCTATATACATCAACAGCGACTATCATACTTCACTTTACAGCATGTGCTCAGTTCTGCACTTTGCACATTTCAGATCTTTTAAATGTAAATGTATGTTTACACTTGTTTACGTGTATCTTTTCTACTTCGTTTTTAATTTTTATTGTTTTAACCTTTAATTTTCTGTTTACTTTATTGTAGCTATATTACACACTCTCATAGACATTTCACAGGCTCATTTCACTACACGTTGCACTTGTGTAACTGTGTATGTGATAAATAAAGTGCCTTGAATCTTGAATCATGAATCTAGATTGTCAGCCGTGAACTATGGTTATCTTTAGACAGTAAAATTTGTCTACCTTTCAGTTTTCAAAGCAGGACCTGTAAGCTTTTTAGCTGCGCTCTGTTTTGACAGATTGTACTGTTGCTGCCTATTGTGACTGTCACTATGCGCACTAATGATGACTCGGCCTCATGCTGAACCAGAAGTGGCTGTGATGAGGTACCAACCTGTGGTTGGATTGTGGCATCTGTTGCGTTTCATTAAAAAGCTATTAAGGGCAGAAGGCGTTCACAGTGTCGGCGGGGTTCCGTCCTCAGACTGTTGCTCTCATCCCGCCTCTTCCCTCGTCACTCGTGAGTTAATATCCCAAACCAAATATTCTACTCAGGGGTGGCAACCTGTTGGACTGGTGTCAAAATGTAATATCATATTCGACAAAGACAGCCAAGTCAGGAGCCATTTCCACTTGGATGAGCTTGGATGGTCTGATGCGACACATATCTGCCTGAAGTGCTTCTTGTAAGTGTGTTCTTGTAGAAGTGGATAACCCTTCACTCATAAGGCATGATTTAATTTCTTAAACTTGAATTGTTGTTCAATGACTAATCTTCTTATTCAGTGAGTACTTTAGATTATTCTACTGAGAACCTCATATGTAAGTCATGTAGCTTTGAGAGTTAGGAATCAAAGTCCAGACCCACATACAGGACCCACATACCTTGCCGTCATCTGGTTCTTCTTCTCTTTCTTCTTCCAGGAAGACCACAGATACTTTCCCTGGCCGAAGGATGACCTTGCAGCGGGAAAAAGGTCGCAGACAGGCTGTCCGTGGTCCGGCGTTCATGTTCAATGCACGCGGGAGTAGCCTGACAGCCGAGGAGGAGCGCTTTCTGGATGCAGCGGAGTACGGCAATATCCCAGTGGTGCGCAAGATGCTAGAGGAGTCTTCAACGCTCAATGTGAATTGTGTGGACTACATGGGCCAGAATGGCCTGCAGCTCGCTGTGGGGAATGAGCACCTGGAGGTGACTGAGCTGCTCCTGCGGCGAGAGAACCTGGCACGAGTGGGCGACGCCCTTCTGTTGGCCATCTCCAAGGGTTATGTGCGCATCGTGGAGGCTCTGCTGGGCCACCCGTCGCTGGCCGGTGGAGAGCGCCTCACCCGCAGCCCCTGCGAGCTGCAGGACGACGACTTCTACTCGTACGACGAGGACGGCACGCGCTTCTCGCCCGACATCACGCCCATCATCCTTGCTGCCCACTGTCAGAAATATGAGGTGGTGCACATGCTGTTGATGAAGGGTGCGCGCATCGAGCGGCCACACGACTACTTCTGCAAGTGCGCCGACTGCACAGAGAAGCAGAGGAAAGACTCCTTCAGCCACTCCCGCTCCAGGATCAACGCCTACCGAGGCCTGGCCAGCCCCGCTTACCTCTCGCTCTCCAGCGAAGACCCCGTCCTCACTGCCCTGGAGCTCAGCAACGAGCTGGCCAAGCTCGCCAACATTGAGAAGGAGTTTAAGGTAGGATTATTATTCTATTCGCCCAGCATAATTAACCCAACTGTCCAACTGTTTGTCAAAGAATCTTCAAAGAATTTTCATTGGATATAATTTTGTTTACCAAACTTTAAATCTAGGCTTTCACTGTTGCTCTGTTATAGATAAGAGCGTTCAGCATTAGAAACCACATAGGCAAGTATAAGGCAAGTGTAGCCATTGTTAGCCATTATTATATGATGAAGTCATTACAGCACCATTTGGTTGAATAAAAGGTTAATCATATTAGGCTCATAGCCCTGGTGCAAAACTCAGCAAATTTCAGACACTGAACATGTCTTGATTGGTCGATTTAGTTACGGGTGAGAGAAAAAATGGTGTATCTACCAATCTACTGCTTTAAATTTGCATCTTGTTTTCTTTCTTGTTGTCTTTAGTTGAAGGCACAGCATTGTGATGTTCATACTCATGCATGGAAATACAACTGTATGCAAAAGTTTGGAAACCATCAGTCAGACGACATATTTTCTTGATCATCTTAAAAGAAATTGAGCACATAGACCAAATAGTGATTTTTCTGCAAGTTTTACTTATTTGTTTATTCGAAAAAAGAAAATGTTAAATATTAAATGACTTTTAAATAAACCACTGTTTTTCCTTCTTATAACGTGTTATATTCGGCTATAATAACCAGCGATTGAAATGCGCAGAAGTATCTATAAAGGATGTGTACTTATTTTTACATGTTATTTAACCAGGTGTGGCCAATGTCTTGCATACAACTGTAAGGACATGGCTTTGAGGAGATTCAAGGATTCCTATCTGATCTAAAATGCTGACTGTAGATTCATTGCTGTTGCCGGAGATAGCGGATTGTCAGGAGTCTGCCATAAATCAAGCTTTTATATAAATCCAGATCTCCCAGCTAGAAACTGATGAACTACGGCAACATAGTCTGTGTTAAAAATAATTGAATAGGCAGAATCTCTGTCTCTCTTCTCAGCTGTCAGTTGCTGCAGTTCAAATACAGCATACAGAGTTCTTCAGTTACATACAGTATTTCTTGATGATCAAAACCTTGAAGTTAATTCATGATTTATTTCAATATTTTAAACTCCTATTTATCAGTGTGTTTATGTTTTTGTGTTTTTTGTGGGCCCTTGCTGGCGACAGGATAAAAAGAGGCATAAAAAAGACACACCGCAGCACAATTGCTTCTCTCTGGTAAATATGTTCAACTACCTAACATCATTCATTTGAATGGAGATTAACATAGTGTTCCTCGGCACCATGTAGGGCTGAATGATAGTGGGGGAAATGTCATATTGTGATGTTTTTGTAATAACAAAAAGGGGGTCCAAAATGTATGCATTTTTGCCCTGTGATGGACTTTTGACCTGTCTAGGGTGTTCTGTTTGCCTTTTGTCCTGTGACTTACACAAGCAACCCCTTGACCCTGGTTAAGGATAAGTGGCTTGATTAATGAATGAATAAATGAAAAATAATCACTGTAGTGTCTATAGAAGGGGGATTAATACAGTAGAGCAATAAGGCAGTACATACAGCAATTACCAAAACTATATTGTGTTTTAGGTTCAGCTTGTTTTATTTCATACTTAAATGGCATCTGTGAATGGTTTACGAATGATTTCATAGGTAGAAAAAAAGAAAAACAACCAAAAACACATCATGACTGTTTAGAGATACCATATGACCAAAAGTATGTGGATGGCTGACCATCAAACCTAAATGTAAGCATGCTGGACATCCCATTCCAATTTAATCAGCCATTCTGCCCCAGACCATTATCCCTCCTCCACCAAACATTACTGTAGGCACTGTGCATTCCAGTGAGTAGTTAGAAGTAAAGTGGCCCATTATTGTCATGCACGAACACACCACAGTACAGCTCATAGTGTGAACAGTGTGAAATTCTTCCTCTGAATTTAACCCTTTCACCAAGTGAAGCAGCAGGCAGCAAGGAACACAGCGCCTGAGAAGCAGTGTGTGGGGACGGTACCTTGCTCACGGGTACCTCAGTGGTGCCACTAGCAGTCCTGGGACTCAAACCCACAGCCTTCTGGTCATAGGGCCAACTCCCTAACCACTAGGACACCAGTCGCCCTAATTTATGTCATTTATTACAAAATGACAATATTATAGAAACATAACTTCAGGGTAGCACTAATGCTGTTACAAAATAGAATATATTGTCTTTAGCCCACTCTGATGGACAGCATGTTTAGTCCACTAGCAGTTATTTTTATTCATACTGGAAAATGAAGGTTCTTTTGTAAGAGTTTAGACTCTCCAGTTCAGAAACCCCAGTCAGACACCTTCTATCCAATTCCCTTTCATGATCTGAGTGAGTACATGTGGATGAAAACTTGCCCAGTAAAATATTAAAATGATGGTGGTGTATATTGAGAGAAAATAGGACAGCAAGCAGGTTGGTTAAAGCAGGCTACTTGGCCTTGGAAGCTGAAATGACATCTTGTTATACAGCAGGGGAAGACACAGCTGTAACTTTTTCAATAAAGTTTACTACGTTATGTTATCATTGGTTATTTGGTAACAGACATAACAACTAATTATCTGTCTTGATGAACTGGAATAAGATGTTCTAGCTGTAACAGCTTCTGACATTAATGCAAAAATAATTTGATTTTTGAAGTATTTTAATGGTCATATTCCATGGTAGTTAAAGGGGGCTGTGATAGGCAGAATAAATAGTTATTTATCTGAAACATGTATATAGATTGTTGAGACCGTTGTATTTTACCTTTATGTTACATACAAATTTGTAAACATTATATCAGAATGGCACTGAAATCATGGAATCACCCTTATGACCAACTGGTGTTGTCCCTGCATTCAGCACACCTGATCTACCCATCAGATCATTAACAGGTCCTAGTTGAAATGCGTGTGTTGGAGCCCTAGCGCTACATTTGTTAATTCCACTTTATTTCTAATCCTGAGAGGCTGCTTGCCAGGTGTTGAAGCCAATAGATGGAGCATGCAGAGATTTGGACAGTAGAATAAGCAGGATGCACTTTAATAATTCACCTTGTACAGCTTGGATCAAGCTTGGGAGCTCTTCTCTGGTCAGAAACAAGGGCATTTTCATTTCTGTTCAAAGATCCTCCTTGTTCCTTATTTGCAATGTGTCATGCAGGTATTCTGATAAATATTCAGTCAGGACCCATATGGACACAGCATATTGTGTGTAAATTGCAGATCAACTCCATATCACTCCACTTTATAGATCAATACTATCAATGTGGGCTGGTGAGATGTTATATTTGTAGATTTTAGATTATATTCATAGATGTTAGATATTTTTTTAACTTTTCAAGGTTCATGGAATCAATAGAAATACTCCAGGATTACTTGAAACAAATTATATACACACATGTAATAGCATACATCATATTTTAGAATGCATGTGTTTGTCTTTGCTCATCTTAAGTTACCATTTTGGAGATACAAGGTTTTGCTCTGAGAACAATGAAAATATAGAGTAAGTCTATAGTATAAGGAATAAGTAAAGTCAATCAGGTATTTTTCTAATGATGTAATGACACCCCAGAACTGGCACAGACTGACAGTACATGGTAGTATCTTCAGACATATGGACAGTGACGTTGGTCTTCTCATGCTGTTGTTGATCAGAAGAGGTGATATGGCCCTTGCTGAGAGCAACAAAATTTCAGCCCATCATGCTCTTGGCGCAGAAACTCAACAGCAGTGCATGCTGGGAGATTAATTTGATATTTGATCAGGTCTGTGAGGAGAAATGAGCTAAAGACACCTTCACTGGGTTCTAAAAACTCTGTTGTGAAGGTAAAAGCTGAACACATTCAGAAAGTCAACAGGTTTATGCTGAGAGTTCTGGCCCATTGAGGTTGAAAATGTTGACAACATTATGTGACAATGGCTGCTACAACAAACCATTACCACAAAAACTGTATATGTAGTGGTGGCCTAGTGGTTAGGGTGTTCGCCCTGCAATCAGGAAGTCGTAAGTTGGATTCCCAAGACTGCTGAGCGCCTCTGAGGTTCCCTGAGTAAGGTACCGTCCCCACACACTGCTCCCCGGGCGCCGTGTTCCTGGCTGCCCCCTGCTTCACTTGGTGAATGGGTTAAATGCAGAGGAAGAATTTTGTGCTGTTCACACTGTGTGCTGTGGCGTGTTCACGTGTGACAGAATGGTCACTTTCACTTATTGCGATCAATTTTGCCACAATATGGTTTTCTAAACATATTTTTGATATCGGCATCCAGAACACTGATCACCTGCTTGTTTATTGCATAGAAAGTATAATTAGACCTGCCAGTACAGGTTCTTTGCATGATGTTGTTGAAGTGGTGTCCACTCCGGTCAGGTTTCTTCTTTGGAGGAAGGAAGAACGGAGCCTTTGTCCCTGCATAAATTACAGAGGCCTCAACAAAATCACAGGAAAGGACCATTACCCTTTATTCCTCATGACTACAAGGCACTGCAGCAGGCTTCCATTTTTACCAAACTGGACCTACAAAGCACCTGCAGTCTTATCTGGGCAGATGATAAATAGAAATTGGTTATTATGAGTACCATATCATGCCCTTTGGATTGAAGAACATAGTGGCCGTCTTTCAGTGTTTCATGTATGAAGTCCTGAAAGAGGCCCTTGACTGCTACATGTTTGTCTTAATGACACTCATTTACAGCTGGTTGATGAATGAACAGGCAGCTCATCTCAGGAGGTTCTCCAGTTGCACCTAGAAAATCATCTCTTTGTTAAACTAGAATTTAACACTCTTTCTTCCAATCTCAGTCCTTCTTCCAAGCTCAGTTACTCACTTTACTTTAGGGTTCATAGCACCTAAAGACCAATCATTGATGATGGAGATTGATGCTTCCAACACAGGCATGAGGTGGTTCTTTCCCAGTGGTCCAGCTCTGACCTGACGCTGGACCCATGCCCCTTCACCTTCGCTACACCTTCAGAGCATAATTATGATGTTGAGCATAATTATGAAGCACCTTCAGAGCATAATTATGAAGGCGGGACTTGGGATGGGCCGGGGGTTTGGGTGGGGTTTGGATGGGTTGCTGCACGTGTGAAAAGTCTCTGTCCTTTTGGGGGGGGGGGGGATTGGTGCATATGCAAAGTCTTGGTCGTTGTCCGGGTGAAAAGGGAGGGGGGTTGCGCGTGCAGAGTCTTGGCCGTTGTCCAGGAAACAATACGTGGGGGGGAGGGGCGAAACAAATGATTTTGAAGAGTAGGGGGGACCCCCCCGCTATAATGGTTCCGACGCCCATGATATTGTCTCAAGTTTGTCATCTGGATTTGGAACATCTTTTGTCTGTCACCATTTCACTCCAGTCAAGATGGTCCAAGCACCTGACCTGGGTGGAGTATGCCCACAACACCTTGTGTGTCTCCTTTCAAGTGCCAGTTTGAGGATAGTCCCAAAACAGAAGGCCAATATGGGGGTCCTGGTGGGAGAACACGTTGTATGCTGCTACAGTCAAGCATGGAAGAAAGTCTGAAGTGCCCTCTGGGCTGCTACTGTCACGCATAAACCTGCTGACAGAGACCCGCACCTTCCTTCTGGCCTGGGCAACGAGACTGGTGCTTTGCCAAGGATCCAAGACTGCCATCTGCATTCACACGACTTAACTTCAGCCCCTTCAGGGTAGTGCAGAGAGTCAGTCTAGTTCTCACACCAGTTGCTCCTCCCACACAGAAACCCCATGTTTCACTTGTTACAAATGAAACTCATGATCTGTGGCTTGTGTTATGCTTCACCCTTACCTCAGCCGCATCCTCATCTCCACCAGCTTCACTTCTGATGTTTGGGTCACCAGCCTACAAAATCAGGCACCTCTTGAACATGTGACAGGTCTGGAGCAGAGAGGGAAGGATACAGCCCTGAGGAGCTCTTGCAGGTTCCCATGTGACACATCTTGGTCCTTGAGCTCATTAGGGCTTTCAGATGTGACTGTTCCACATGGTGGGAGCTGTTCCTTGGAGGGGTTCCCTGTAAGAGTCCTCTCTGGGGTCCCTAGAGGGAGGCACAGGGCTGCTCTTAACTAATTAAGAGCAGCAGGACTCACCTGTTTGCCCCCTACTTAACAGCAGCTCAAAAGCTCTGGGGTGCCAGTCTTTGTTTAAGAGTCCTGGTACAAGACTGGTCCAGTAATTTGGTCAAGACTCTAAAGCTTGCCTTATGGGCCTCTTTTCTCCTTCTTTCTTGAATCCCACTCTATTCTCAAGGTGGTCTTTCTTTCCTCTTGCACTTCTGAAGTCTATAGCAGGGTTAACCATCTGACTCTCTGTGGCTTTCCTCCCTTCCTTCCTCTCTCTTCCTTTTATTTCTTAGTTTTCAGTTATTTTTGCTCTTTTTGGCCCAACAAAAGGCAGTTTTTGCGATTGTTTGTGTTTACCTTTTGCTTTCCCCATGACAGTTTCGAAGCAGTTTCTTCCTAACCACAGGTTCCCCTGACGTTTGCTATTTCTCTTTTTCTGAGACTTATTCTACTTGCTGACATTTGCTCTGAACGTGGGCCTTATCCCTTGTCACTGGTTGGTGGCTCAATCAGGTAACCTTGGCCTCTCAATGCGAGGCACAGCCTTTTACACAAATAATAAATAAGGAATAAAATACCAAATGATATATTTATTTTATTCACAGCATTTAGCAGACTCTTTTATCCAAAGCGACTTCCATTCCCTAACTACAGGGGACAGTCTCCCTGGAGCAACTTGGGGTTAAGGGTGTTGCTCAGGAACCCAGTGGTGCTCTGCTGAAGGTAGGATTCAAACCCATGACCTCTTGGTCAAGTATCCTACCCACTAAGGCATCACCATGATTTTGGCTTGGCCAGCCTATTTGAATGAGCCCTTCTCTTAAACTGTGATCAAGAAAACTCGAAAGAAATGTTTTAATTTCAGCATGTTTTTTTTTTCCAGTTCACACCCACTCATATAAAACTGTATTTTCCTAAATTTAGCTAATTAAATTACAGCTCTGACTACACCTGATACAGTGATGTCCTATCATATTTAACTGAAAAGCTTGTTTCCTGTAAAATCTTAATAGAATATCCACATATGTGACAATATCCCTGATCACAGTGTGCACACAAGTGTGTGTTATCTGAGAGTTCAATGGGGAAGGCAGTTCTGAGACCCATTCTTAAAGTGTTTTTCTCAAAATCAGCTTTTCTCCACTTTCAGGACCTAAAACATCTACATTCATCACAGTCATGATCATCTTAAAACGCACTTCTGAGGGGTTTTGCAAAAAGTCGCTATATACAGTAGTTTTTAAATGTGAATTAATTTAGATTATGTACTAGAAACGTTGTATTATAACAGCATTTTCAATATTAAACAATAAAACAATGGGATTTCAATATTCTGTTCTTTAAAAACCTTTCTCTGGAGTGTGTTTTCACAAAAAGTGAACATTTTATTCTTTTGAATGTATGCAAATGTGGGCATGTTTAGAAAATAGATAATATTTCACTTTTGTTTTTTAAAAACAAATAAACCAAAACCAGATTGTAAGAATATCAGTATTACTTTTACTACAAAACTCACCCTTTTGTAGTGTCTTGCATAAATCAATCCCTTATGCAAACAATGAAGTTTAAAGAGGAGCAGTCCTTAATAATATCGTTTGTCTGGTAAAGATTTTTGTGAAACTGCCCAATAATTGTAAATTACTGAATTGGAGTCTCTCCAAATAATTAATCTCTATTTTCAGTATAAATGAGGAGACATGCTGGAATATTTAGATGCAAGTGCAGAAGAAGAGCCTGAAATGGTTTTTAATCATCCAGCTGTCTGTGAGTTTTTGTTTGCGGAGGAAATGCTCTGTTGAGTGAGTTTATTAGAAACGGATGGTAATGTCTAGCTGTATTTATAGCTCTCTATGCTTACGCACACAAATGTGTTCTGAGGAGTTTCCCTGGGATGGATAAGGCATTTAATTAGAGTTCCCCTACTCGTCTCCACAGATAGTGTTATCTCACTCTCTCACTGTATAATTACTATTTAGCGGTGCGTCCAGACTAACGCGGGCTGGTTTTGATGAGGTAAGAACGCTCTGCACCGCCACTCCTTTCAGAAGGCTTCAGATGAGAATTGCTCATTTTTCTACTGTAATGCTTAATTGAATTTGCCAGCACAGTCATTTTCATTTCACTCCTGGAGGAAAGTACATTTCAACAGAGTCCGGAGGACAGGAACCGTTCAGTCAGTCCTCACTGTAACTGTCACCACAGGAGCCAGAGCGGCATTTCTTCTGGCTCTTCTACTGATTCTCCTTCACTTTATCATGAGGGCTGAGACCTGACTCCCACCCTGACTCCCACCCTGACTCCCACCCTGATTCCCACCCTGACTCCCACCCTGACTCCCACCCTGAATAAACCCTCATTACCCTCATTAGAATTTCTACCCAAACAGTGTCCTTTTACACACACACACACACTCTCTCTCTCTCTCTCTCTCTCTCTCTCTCTCTCTCTCTTGCTCTCTTTCTTTATTTCTCCTTTCTTTCTTTTTCACTTCTGTTTCTTTCTCTTCACCTGTCTTTCTTTTATTCTTTCTCTCTTGTCCTATTTCTCTCTTTCTCCCTATTTCTCACTCTCTCTGCCTTTTTCTTCTCTCCACATCTCTCTCTCTCCACATGTTTCTTTCATTATTTCTTTCTCTCTCCCTCTTCACCTGTTTCTCTTTGTGTCTCTCTCTATCTTTTCACCTGTTTCTTTCTCTCCTTCTCTCAATTTCTGTTCTTCTTTCTTTTTTTTCTTTTTTTCTCTCTTCACCTGTTTTTCTTCCTTTCTCTCTTTCTCTCTTCACCTGTTTTTCTTTTTTCTTTCTTTCTCTCTTTATTCTTCTCTGTATCTCTCTATACCCTCACCCTTTCTTCCCTGCTTTTCTCTCTCTGCCTTTCTTTCTATCTCTTTCTTCTGTCCCACCATTGATCTGTGTTTATTTATTCGTTTCTAGCCCTCTCTTTCTCTCTATCTGCCCTTATTCTCTCCATCTCTCTCTCTCTCTGCAGAATGACTACAGGAAGCTGTCTATGCAGTGTAAGGATTTTGTGGTGGGTGTGTTGGACCTGTGCAGAGACACGGAGGAGGTGGAGGCCATTCTGAATGGAGACGTTTCAGCAGAGCTGGAGGAGGGCCAGCACCACCGCTCACTCCTCAGCAGAGTCAAACTGGCCATCAAATACGAAGTGAAGAAGGCAAGTGACTGTCTTTATCATCCCTCGCCGCTCTGCTCTCAGCTCAGCTTCCTCTGCTGCACTTCATGAGCTCCTGTTAAAGCGTAACGTGAAGAGTCAAAGTGTAAAGTTAAAATCAGTACAACAAACTAGTGTGTAATGCATTACATTACTGTGATTACTTTTTCCTGTCACAACACAGTGACCAATGAGAATTACATTACTTGCTCATTATTAATGACTAATTAATATTAATCAATTGTAATTCATTATTGATTACTATTCATTAAGAGCATTATTAATGTTTAATTTTGCATTTACTTGGTAAATTTCCTCTTTATGAATAATCCGTGTCAGCCCCTGTGTGTGATTTGACTCTGACTGCAGATGTGAACAGTACAGAAAAATGTTGGGAAAAGATTTCATAGCATCTGTTGCTCCTTATTTAGATAATTTATTTAATTTCAATAAATGATCAGAATCAGAAAGCTTAACCAATCCCAGAGGAAATTGCTAAAATTGCTTAAAATGCTTAACACCCTAATAACAGGCCTAAAACTAATGACACACTCTAAATGTGGGTATTTGAATCGGAATTAGCTTCAGAGAACTTTATTGATCCTGGAGGAAATTGCTTATATTACAACAGACACACAGAGACACATAGACAAGAACAATGAGAGAAATAAACTCTAAATAAATCCAATAAAAAAACCTCAATATGAGATACACTATGTGCTGTATTCTCATTAAGCTGAATGGGATTTTTGCCAAAGTTCTTTACAGCATGTTCAACCAAGCAACAGTTGCTATGAAAGAACGCAATTGCCGGTGGAGTCTGTTGTGTGTCAGTGGAAACAGCTGTAATTTGTCTTTTTCTACTTTTGGCTCCTCCCGATTAGCGGAAACTGCCTGCATGTCCTACCTCACCACATCCACAAACCTCCTACTAGACCTTCCTCTTCTCCTCTTCCCTGTAGCTCCATCCTCACCATCCTCCTCCCAACACACTCAGAGTCTTTCCTCACCATCCTCCTCCCAACACACTCAGAGTCTCTCCTCAGCATCCTTCTCCCAACACCCTCAGAGTCTCTCCTCAGCATCCTTCTCCCAACACACTCAGTCTCTCCTCAGCATCCTTCTCCCAACACACTCAGAG
>JBBJLS010000128.1:2350536-2366258 GCA_037577275.1 Bryconaethiops microstoma
CCCAACACACTCAGAGTCTCTCCTCAGCATCCTTCTCCCAACACACTCAGAGTCTCTCCTTAGCATCCTTCTCCCAACACACTCAGAGTCTCTCCTCAGTATCCTTCTCCCAACACACTCAGAGTCTCTCCTCAGCTTGTGTCCAAACCAACGCAATCTCGCCTCTCTGACCTTTCCTCCAAAAGGTCCAGCTCAAGCTGTGTCTCTAATAAACTAATTCCTGATCCTGTACATCCTCGTCACTCCAAATGCAAATAACACAAATCACTGCTTCCACTCTTCTCAACCCATTCCACCCTGACTGCACTCTCTTCTTCACCTCTGTAAATGTATTATATGTTTCTAAAGCTACATTTATGGCTAAATGCAGACTGAAGTCACTTAGTGTGTTTCATATTGTTCGTGCAAGCGTGTCATTTCGATCCAGTCAGTCTTCCAATCTGTTCTTAGCTTTCATTTAATCACTGGACAGATGTTGTCTTGTGCAGAGACAGATGCATCCACCTGCACAACCACACAGGCAACTAAGCGCCCACACACACACACTCTCGTGCAGGGGGAAGTTGGAGGAGGGGGTTAATCAAGCTAACAGCTTGAGCGCGGCTAAGTGCAATGAGCGAGACGTAAAGAGCAATTTCAAAATGAGATTTGGGGAAGGGAATGGCCGAGAGGAGCCGCTCAGCTGGGAGCTCTCTATTCGAACAGGGAAATCAACCTGCCAAAGACTGGCAGTGTGTTACAATCATGAAGAACGTGTGAACAGCAGAGGTGTAAATGTCTCACCTCTTAGCAATTACTTTTGAGTTCTCTAAGAAATTATTTAATTCAGCATGAAATCTTTCATTTGATTAGATTTTTTTGTAAGATTTTTTTGGTTTTCATGGTGCATTCAGTCAAATTAGTTGCTGCTTAATTATTTGGTTCCATTTTCGTAAGATCTGTTTAATGGAAACAAAAATTGCCCCAACACCCACCCTTACACCCCCGAACATCCACCCCACGCCTACCCCAACACCCACACACACACACACCCCCAGAAGAGTTTTACTCATCAGCAAAGAGTCAAGCCCAACTACTGCTCTTCACACTCTGATAGATAACAAACAGACTGGAACCACAGGCTCCCCCTCTCTCACACACACACACACACACACATAGACACACACACACACATAGACACACACACATGTGCATACAAACACACACTCACACACACTCACACTCACACACATTCACACTCCTTCACACACACATACACACACACACGCACACTCACACACACTCACACTCGCACTCCTTCACACCCACACAAACACTCACACTCACTCACACACACACACACACACACACACACACACACACACACTCACACTCACACTCCTTCACACACACATAGACACACATACGTGCATACACACATACACACTCACACACACACACACTCACACACACTCACACTCCTTCACATACACACACACACGCTCACACTCACTCACTCACTCACTCACACACTGACTCACAAACACACACACACACACACACACACATATCAGAGTTAAACTTAGACAAAAATATAAACTACACTGATGCTTAACGATCATGGTTAGTATATATTTTATATATATATATATAAAACATTTCCACAGCTTTTGCGTGAGTATGACAAGTTTTAACACAAAAAACTTTTTTATATGAGGAGAACTGATCTTTTTGGTCCTCCATGTTTATACAATTTGTATTTTGGGTGTTCTTTATTATCCACATGGTGGTTTATGCCATATGGGTGTGGTTTCCAGTTTAACTTACATCGAAAGGTAGGAATACTTTTCCTACTTGAAAAAAGTAACTGTAAAG
This sequence comes from Bryconaethiops microstoma, assembly GCA_037577275.1. Taxonomy (NCBI): domain Eukaryota; kingdom Metazoa; phylum Chordata; class Actinopteri; order Characiformes; family Alestidae; genus Bryconaethiops; species Bryconaethiops microstoma. The sequence goes on from JBBJLS010000128.1 coordinate 2,352,391, forward strand.
TAACTGTGAAGTTGCTTTTTTGGAAAAAATGTCATTATCATAATGTGTATGTGTGTATTATACTGGCTATCACACAGTCTGGCAGAGCTCCTTCCAGTTGGGTGGGATTATGTTAAAGTGTAAAAGATAAAAGATATAATACGTGATTTTAGCACTTTCTCCTGTTACTTACTACCTGCCTGAGTGAGATTTAGCCGTCACTGTTGTCAAGTGTAACTAATGCCTCTCGCCGGCAGAGAGTGAGGGGATAGTTTGAGTCGTGATAGTACTGACACAGCAGCCAGGCCATTTCTCCTGGTCCTCATGGTCCTGTAGCCTTCTGCTCTTCTGAAATGTCCAGTAATTGTTCATGTTGGATTTGCTCTTCCCTGTGTGGAGATAATAAATCTCATTTGATTGGGTAATAATTACTGGCACAATGAACAGCAGTGGGAATCTGTTCTGCTATTCAGTTGTTATTATTGTTTGCTGGATGTGATGATGTTTCATTAAAAACAGAAACTCTTGGGTCAGACTATCTGCTGCTAGACTACATTTGCTGTAGAGACCCATAATTTGTTGAAAAAATCAGGTTTTACTTCCTCTCTCCCAGTCCATAGTTAGCTTTGAATAACTGGGAGAGAGGAAGTAAAACCTGATTTTCTCAACAAATCATGGGTTTCTACAGCAATGTAGTCTAGAAGAGACCCATAATTTGTTGAAAAAAACAGGTTTTACTTCTTCTCTCCCAGTCCATAGTTATTCATAGCTGTTCTGCTCTCACCTGAATTCACTTATTTAGGATAATTAGACAGTTAAATTATGAAATTACTAATCTATTAAACAGTGGAGCTTATTCTATGTAGGACAGAGTTTAACACCTGTTATTCCCACCAGATACACGCAATTAACCTACTACCTCAAATATCGGAGCCACGTGCACTCCTGAGTTCTCAGCATAGATTGTGTGCTTAGCTGTGGCCCAGAATCCATTAGGAGTGTGATGATACACTCCTTAATATGTCTTAATAATGTTTGACTGATTTGAATGATGAGTTTATCCATGTTGTTTCCCAACTTATTATTTAGGTTAATAGATTAGAGCTAATGTGTGTAATATTGATCATGTCAGAGTGTGTTATGTTGGGAGTGTGATGTGTGAGACTGAACATGTTGTTGTGTGGTATAATTTCCCTCAAATGCTTACACACATTTTTGGAAACAGTAGATTTGCTTAGCAAAAGCTTTAACATTCTGAAAAACTTCATATATATAAATTCTCTGTTGTGTACCCGGTCTGCTGTAACTCCATTTTTCATGAGTCTGTTTTTATCCATTACTGGATTCCTGTAGTGAAGTCATAAAATAAGTTATTGCGACATTTTTCGTGATGAAAATCTACATATGAATCCACATGTACTGAAGTTATTCTTTTTGACTTTTCTCCAGCTGGTTACACAGAAACAGAATTGTAGATTAGTGTCAGGTCAGGTTAGGTCAGAGTTCTGTATCTGATTTCCTGACTGAGGGGTGTGAGTTGTGTTTTGAAAAAAGTGTTAGAGTATTTGGTAATGAGAGGAAACTGCAGGACTATGTGAATCACACCTGAGCTGCAATTTGTATGCCAGTAAACAAAAGAAATCTGAGAAATCTGTTTACTGGGAGTGTGTTGTATGAAACTGAGTTTGCTTGTGTGTGTTGTATCATAGTAATTGTGCTGGAGTGTGTATATATATATATATATATATATATATATATATGTTCAACATATTGGTATAGTGTACAGTTTTTTGAATCCATACATTATGCTGCTTCTGCTTTCTTCTTTTGTACTGTCCACATTGCAACAGTGCAAATTTCCCACCCGTGGAACTAATAAAGGGTCATCTTATCTTATTTTAATATTGTTCCATGGGAGAGAAAAAACTGGAAGGAAAATTAATAAATTGAGTTAACACAGATTTTTAGAATTTCTTTTAAAAGAACAGCTAAGAAAGAAATTCTTAAATGTGCTATAAAGAAAAAAAAACAGAGAACTTCTGAACGTTTTTTCTCAGATGTTCCATGTGTGTGGTTGAATCAGCTGGTTTCCCAGACCTGTGTCGTTTCTCAGTATCTCCACACTGGCTCTTCAAGACTCATGTGTCCGACTCGGAGAACTCTTCCCGACCGCCATTACCTTCTTCTCTGCTCCCCAGAGACACGGTCTAATCCGTCTCCTCCCAATCAGATCAGGGATGTTAATGGGATTAGCCCTGCCGTTCTCTGTTTTTCTGACATAACCACTTAACATGCAAATGACCAGACGTCCTTTCAGTCGCCGCCTGCTGACCAAGCCAAACCCTCAAATCCACATGCTCTATTTTTTTTCTTGAATCTCCACCTTTTCTTCTGCCAGCGTTGTGAGTGTGTAAACTCAGCGAGACACAATCAGCAGAGACAAGATGACAAGGCCCTGCTGAGCTCAGGACCAGAGCCAGCACTTGTGCACTAATTTGATGGAAATTCTATGCGTAGTTGTTGTCAGGTCCCATATAGATTTGGACAATATCACAATCTATAAAACATGTAGAAACCACAATACTTGATGTTTTTAATGATGTTTTTTCTTTGTTCCAAGTCAGGGCTTCTCAGTAAGAGTACAATGTCAAATAGAACTCATAATTTGATTATATATATATATATATATATATATATATATGTATTAGAAAGCTTTAACAGGAAATAATTGATCTTGTGAGGCCTGGGGACCTTCTTTATGAGGTGGGATTTTTTGCTTAGCCAGTTAACACTACACTTGGTTTGATCTAACCCTGGATTTTCTCACTTTATACTGAACTACACCATCATGGCTGCCTGAACCCCGGGGCAAGTTATGTTAATATTTCTCGATCAATCTTGAACCAATTAGGGTCAGCTCTTTCACAGAAATGAACTCCTCTGCTCTCCTTCAGGTCATTTTTGTCATTAATCATATAACAATATCATTTTTCAACAGAGGAAGCATTTCATCCTGCATAGATATCAAATCAATAAGGCTGTTATTACTCCACTGCCACTAGCACAGCAGCCCTTTCTCACACAATTGCTGTCATTTTGAATATGTTATGATATGATGAATGTACAAGGGAATTAATAAAAGCTGAAGTATTTAAACCCGCGTTGAACAGAGAATAAGCATTTTGCACTTTTCATAATAGAACATTTTAGTGCTTTTTTTTAGATTTAGATTTAGAGCCAGACCCAAGATTCTTTTTAAAAAACACCCATGGAAACATTAGTCAGTGAATGTCTGATTCTGATTGGTCAGAATGCTTACAAAGCATGCTACAAATGCTGTAATTATTTAAAGGCATATTGCATATTGTAGTCCTCTGCAGTATCAATATTGTGACAGTGATTGACAGTGCCATTATATATATATGGCAATATATTGCATATTATTCAATATTAGTACTGTGAGGCCACATAGCTTAATCAGTTAAGGGTGTAATGATTTGTCATTTGTTTAGTATTAATGCATTTATTGATTAAGAATTACAAGTGGCACAACCGTCTAAGCATTGGTCCATTCACTGTGAGTTCGATCGCAGCAATTGGAGTCCAAAAGAGCATAAATAGTCAGTCTCTCTCTCTCTCTCTCTCTCTTTCTCTCTCTCTCTCACTGAGTGGGTGATCCTCCATCCCTTCAGCATGATGTTACCCAATGCGGGCGTCTTTTAGATACGGCCGTGCTTTACATGTTTTTGAGGAAGCAGCTCAGTTAAAAACTTAGTCTTGATTCTGTAGAGCTAGAGCAATCCTTGTGCAAAATAGTGATCTTATAAAACAGTGAACTCAACTATAAACGAAAATAGACAGGGTGCATAGTCCCGACAGGGGTTCGCATAAAAGACTGTAATTGAGAGACCCACAGTACTGACCAAAGCATGTATTGCCACTAAATAATTATATTTCTGAATTCTGTTCTAAGGGGTGCATACATCTTTTTTTTCTTCTTCAATTTTCAGATTTCTTTCAATCATTACACCCTAAATATACTGTTTCACAGATCTGTTCTGGTTTCCATCACAATCAGAGCTCACCTGAAGGTGTCATTCACTGTGACAGATAAAGTCCTAAATCTTATAAATGATGTATTGGGTAATAAAACATCTTCTGGTTAAAGAAGCCCATGTTCTTTTGTCAGTCTGGTGGTGATATGAGTCACTGGAGTCATTGCGGCCACATTAATATATAGGTGTCCTACAAGTGAAGCTGCACAGAACACAGATCCTTGTGTTTTTCTTTGTAAATCTGACACACACACACACACACACACACACACACACACACACACCGGAGCTCAAACACATGCCTACTTCTTTCCTCTGCAGTTTGTGGCCCACCCTAACTGCCAGCAGCAGCTGTTGACGATCTGGTATGAGAACCTGTCAGGCCTGCGGGAGCAGTCCATCGCCGTGAAGTGTTTGGTGGTGCTGCTGGTAGCTCTAGGACTCCCCCTCCTTGCCGTGGGATATTGGTTCGCTCCGTGCAGTAAGGTAAGAGCATCTGTGAAGGTTAAATCCGTTGGACACCCTGTTGCCAACAGCTCTGTGAAGAGTTCGCAGATCTGCTGAGTTATCTCTTACTCTACCCTGGAAAATCCATCTGGTCCTGAATCTGCTCCATAAAAGCAACACTTTAAAACTTTCTTTCAAAAGTTACACTTAACTCAAAGCACAAAGGTACTTACCAAGTCAGAACTGATCACAGTGGTAGTGATAGAAACCAGATATCTGAAGAGTGTAATTCCTTTAAAAGCTACACCAGAGAAAGTTATTACCCGAATTGGTAATGAAAAGTAAAGAATGTAGAGAAGAATTTAACCTTAAATTAATTTTTAAAATCCATTCATATGAGGAACTTCAGACTTGATGCTATTTTATCTTACATATAAAACACAGAAGACGTGTGGATTCGCTGTTTGTAGATTGAATGCTGAATAAGCCATCTGCTTAAAGTCACCACTATAGAAATCCAAATTGAAATGTTTCTCTACAGTGCACTCATCCACATTAAACTACTTTGAATGACTTTGGTTACATCTCAACAATTGATTTATGAACTTTTGAAATATGAGTGGAGTCCCTCTTTAACATTGTGTGGCACATTACACACACTTACTGTAGTTTGCTGCCTTTTCTGCATCAAGAAAAGAGAAAATGATGGCCAAACAACATTATTCTGATATTAAATCCATTGACCAGCACCATGATTACTCCTGGCAATATGATGATCGTCCTCTATTTTCCAAAAAGCACTTAGAGACTTACTTGTACCTTTTTTTTGTACCTACAATTTACAGCTCTTTTCTTACAGCATTAAACTGTCGACTCTGTAAAGCTACAGTCTGGTTAGAGCAACAGAACAAACAGCAAACAAAACAACGGTCCTCCATCACCTCCCGGAGCCATGAAAATCCTGATTGATAACGCACAGCAAATGGAAACCTCAAACCAGCAGATAATTTGGTTTACGTGGAAACGACCATGACTTTCCCACCTGAGGGGCAGAGCGTGTTCACTTTATCTTTCTTTTCGGTGACCACAATTACCTCTCCGAGTTGATTTTATGACAAATCAGCTGACTGGAATAAATATCTTTGCTGCACAAGCACTGAATGGTGATTTGTAAGTGTATTCAGAAACTGAGTGGTTTATAGGCCTGTTAAATATGTACACACTAATGTTCCGCCTCTCAGAGCTCGTCGTTTTATTTTTATGCAGATAGTATTACTTCCCACTGCACAGGCTGGTGTTCTCGAACCACACAGCACTTCGTATGAATGGATAAGGAGGCGTTTCTTGAAGCCGGAGCATGGAAAGCAGCAGATGGTCCAGGCCAGCTCCTCTGGCAACTCTGTCGATAAAACCGCAGAGACGAAAATTTAAAGAAATGACAATAAACATTCCAATTTTGCCTCAAACTCAGTGGTGTGTAAGATCGTAGCTGCAGGAAAGGGAATAATTGAAACTGCCAGATGCTCGGGATTCGTACACTAAAACAAATGCCACTTATTACATTTAACAAACAGAACATAAGGGAAGAATAGTACAGCCACGATCCAATAAGACCCACATTGGATTAAAGAGCCAAGACAGCACTGATGTCTGGAATCAAAGGTCGGCTCTACTGGCATTCAAAACAAAGGATAAAAAGCTCCATACAAAATCACTGATACTGACTGGGACTATGTATTCCATGACCACTCAGCCTAGCTATCTCTACAAGGAATCCCATCAGTTTTCTCTGCCTAATTTAATGTTCGAAATGTACGCAAAGTGGTTTGAGTGGTTTGGTGTGAAATGGTTCAATGTAGAGAAACTTGCAGACTCACAGTTACAGTGTTGAATGGACCCAGGGGTTGTGATGACTCAAAAATGACCTTTTTATTTACTCTCTAAAACCACCAGTGAACTTACACTTGTCTTCTGAGTTTTATGTGTAATGTTAATGTTGTTAAACATGGAAAATTTGAAAAATAATATACTTTGCCTTACAGCATGTATCTGTATGCATCTGTCCACCCAGAATGGCTGTTAAAAATGGGTTTTAGACCAAAACAGTAGCTCAAGCTTCAAGTAATGTATTAATGTGTTGAAACCAGGTAGCTCTGTCTGGTTCCTATTATGATAATTGTGAACAATTTTAACTTGGTAACTTTAACATCAGACTACTCTGAATGACTTTGTTTACCTCTTATCTGTTTTCTATTAAATGATGTATTTTAATAGTAAATAAATGATACTGATGTCTTCAGAAACTTGTTAGGATACCTTCTTCAGACCAGGCAGTGTAATATGTTATTGTGCACTGCATACATCTTTGAAGTCCACTTTCTATAATGATGTTGTTTTCTGTGTAAAACCTCTCTGTCCAGATATGGGCATTGTGTGTGACTGTGTGGCGTTTTTGCTTTTTCCAGCTGGGGAAAGTCTTGAGAAGTCCATTCATGAAGTTTGTGGCTCACGCAGCTTCTTTCATCATCTTCCTCTGTCTGCTCGTCTTTAACGCTTCTGACCGTTTCGAGGGTATCACCACTCTGCCCAACGTCACGGTAACGGACCACCCTCTCCAGATCTTCAGGGTGAAGACCACTCGCTTCTCATGGACTGAGATCCTCATCATGGTGTGGGTGGCAGGTAGGTCAGTAGATACAAAAACGCTGAGATATTAGTATTAATAATAGTATGCCAGACAAGTTGTATACAGTTGTACCCAGGGGTTTTCCAGTTTTTTTGCAATGTGTGCCCTACACCAAGTTAATTTGGTTTATTGTCATTTCAGCCATTTATGCAGTACACAGTGAAATGAAACAACGTTTCTACATGACCATGGAGCAACACAAGAACAAAAACAGAAACAACACAAGACTACATAAGTTTAGGCAGGACACGAATACACAGAGTGCAAAAACAACATTTAGTGCAGTCGTCAAAACTAGCTTCAGTACAAGTTTGAATGAATACAGTATTATAACAGGTACTGTATTCTTGCAGTAGGTTTGTGAAGTGTGCAAAAATAGAAATGTAGAAGTAGACAGTAATAAATAATAATTGTGCAAATATGATTCTGTTCAGACTGAGGTGTCTGATGGCCTGAAGGAATGGATAGTGGAGACCCACAAAAGCTTCCTCAGCCCACAAGAGTATTTAACTGACCTATTTATAATACAAACAAATATAACACAATCATTAGTGTAGCAGAATTTCACTTATCTGTATCAGCACACAACATAATAACAAAATTTGAAAATGTTCTATATGTAACCATATATTCATGATAGATGGAGTTTTTAATCTATGCATGGACAAAAAGAGCATGGTCTTAAATGTCAGTTACATGAGTCATTTTTTTCCCAGACGTTCCAGATTTTCCAGCAACTCAGCCAAAATATGTCAAATTTTCAAAATAACAGTCATGACAACATTATTTATCATATTTAAAATTACATTTGGATACATGTCTCTATATTTTTATGAAGTTGGTGAAAAAATACTGAAGCTTTTAGTTGTTCTGAAGGCCCTGAAAAGCACAGCACTCTTAGCCATTAGACAGAATGTCTGAAAGTTTTCAGAGCAGACCGTTGATCTGTCCAGATTTAGATAAAGTCAACATGACCAATCCTATGGCATTTTGCCACTATCACAGGCAGCATTAAAGTTCATCATCAAAGGTTTTTTGTGCAAGTGTTAATGAGTTTATGGGCAGTATTCTTGGACAAATTATGCAAAAAGTGGATGAAGATGGAGAGGGAAGATGGAGAGGATGGATTACATGTCTGACTAGTAATGTATTCCATTCACTTACTAAAGTCTGAGTGAACTACAATTTTTTGTCAATTTTGTAAATTTGTGTCAGGGTCTCAAAAGACGTCCTATCGAGAATATCACTGCTTGCCCAGTCCAGAACAGAATTGTAGTACTGTACTGTAAAGTTTATATCACACTGATGAATGAACATCATGAAGAAATGGAAATGGAAATCTATATATGCACCAGTACAGGGGCCCACATCATAGTATTAGGAGGGAGAAGCAGGGACTCAAGTCAATTTTCAAGTCATATTGTTGACAGAACTCAGCCTTAACTGACTCATAACTGAATAACTGCAATTTTAGTCTGAGAATTACTACTATTCTTATTATCCTACTTCCAATACAAACTACAGGCTAAGACTGAGACAATAGTAAAATACAAAATTAGAGACTAGAGGCTCAACTCATACTCAGACCACCCAGATTCAAAACTAAACTTGGACTTATCAACATCTCTGTCACTGACACAAAGTACTATCAGTACTGGTAGTAACACCATATTCCAGCTGTAATCTCATCTGATAGAATTCCAAATCACAAACATTGATTTTTTCATAACTAAACACATTACATCTTAGTCTAAAAGATCATTGTTTTGAGGTGGTTTTTTTTTTTGTTTTTTGAGGAGTAGGAAATCTGTGCATGAAATCTGTGTGTTTCATAGTAAAGACATTTCTGTGGACCTAGAAGTACCCATTCCAGCACAAGCCCTACAGTGGTGCACTTGAAGCAGTCCAAGCATTTTGAAAGAGACTCTTATTACTGTGTTCGATGTAGTGTGACCAACGCTGGTGCCTGTGATATATATAAAAAACCTACGTGCAGTGTCCTAATGGTTAGGCTCTACAGAAGTCATCAGTTTGTTTGGTCTTACTGGACAGAGCCCTGATTAACTCCATTTTCAGTAGTGCTGTGGTGGGCTCGTCCTTAAGCAGTTCATGAACGAATCGGTTCGTTTGCATTACATGTATGCTGCTGTGGCCTTGAAACAGGCGAGTGGCTCGCTGCTCCATCATGAAAAAGACCAGTTTGGCATTTAGCCAACGGGGTCTGACTTTGTAATAAAAATCAAGTGACAGATAATATAAGTGCAACCCTGAACTGTAATTGACCAGCTTTACTTCACAGTTACTTCACAAACTCCTTATCAGTCAGTTTGTGTTTTTCCTTTAGTTTTGGACTGGAGCTACACTAATGTGGCTAGTTTGTAGACTCCTGTTAATACGTCTTTTCTGAAATCAAGGGTCTTACTTGGGAAGTCTGACTCCATCTCTAGAGAACCCAGTTCCCTGTGCTTGGGGGGCTTTGTACCCCTTAGCCAACACTTATCATTGGACATGACACCTGTAGGTTCCAATTCAGCTGCTTTAGAGAACCCCATTCTATTGGTTGCTGTGACTAACAGTTGCCTTTTTGTTGATGGAGGCACCTTAAAGCAGCTGAATTCACTAATTAGAAGAAATGTCTAGATACGGTTAGATATACAATATGTCACATAGCTAAAAGCACAAGTAGTGATGACCTCTGTTCATTTTTATTCATAACAGCATGTGGCAGTATCAAAAACCACATAAGAAAGTCTACAGAATAAGCTTCTGTTACAGCTCATAGTAATCACAAATAGCTTTGCTTATGGTTCCTGACACTGTGTACCGTTATCTATATTGCTAAAAGTACATCAGACAATGGAAGATATCATGAAGCCTGAATTTTGACCAGACTTTTGTCCGTTGTTATAAGCCAGCTGGTCTCAGACTTTTTAGACTTTTTGCATCCTCCTTAGTCCACTCTCCTCACCTTGTTAGAATCTTCTTAGCTTTCAACATTCACTGAATTTCTGTGACAATACAGATAAATCATTAAGCGGGTGCTGGATGGCTGTGACCTATGGTTGTTTGGCACATATAAAATATTTGAACAGTGTGTGCCATCTGTTACTTTTAAAACATGCACCACTTTTTAGATGTGGCCAAAGCAGATTTAATAAAATTACAAAATTAAAAATGACTAAGTAGGGATAGCGCTGCCCCCTTAAATCTACCTTACCCCCCAGAAGACCATGGTTCCCAGTTTGAACCACTGTTGAAGACAACATGTATTAGTAGGAGGTCCATAAGATTGAATCACTGGTTATCTATGTAGCTTCAGTCTAAAACTACACAAAACATGTCTTGACTACATTTGGAGTAAGAAAGAAAGGTTTCTTCAAATTCATTATTCTAAATGCAAATGTGCAAATGTGCCTCAGTTGCTCTCATGAAAACATGTTATAATGCAGTTCATCTTGCTGCCTTTGACTGATTATCATCATGCTTTTTGTTTAACATAAACCCCAGCAAAGATTTATTACGAAAGTCTGTTTCATTAAGATGTCAGGAGAGCAGCCATGCATAACAGGCTCAGCGTAAATGTTCACTCTGAACCGCATGAAGGGCATAGCCCAGCATATACAAGTCAAAAACAAGCTTATTGATTTTCTGTTATCTGCTCACTCCCCTGAGAGTAACGGAATAAGAGATGAGAGTGGAATAGATGGACTAAAGTGGTCAAACAGACTTCTAGCACTGTTGCATTTTATTTACCGTTGAGGACGGAGTGTTTTGGTCCTCAGAGAGTAGGCTCTCACGCTCCCCCACCCCATCCTGCAGGTATGATGTGGTCGGAGTGTAAGGAGCTGTGGACGGAGGGGCCCAGGGAGTACATCCTGCAGCTGTGGAACGTTCTGGATTTCGGCATGCTGTCCATCTTTATCGCAGCCTTCACCGCTCGCTTCTTCGCCTTCCTGCAGGCCATGAAGGCCCAGGAGTACGTGGACGAGAAGATCCACGCAGCTGACCTGTCTCTGGTCACGTTGCCACCTGATGTCAAGTACTTCACATATGGTGTGTGTGTGTGTTTGTGTGTGTGTGTGTGTGTGTGTGTGTGTGAGGCTTTACACTCCACTGCCCCTGCCTCACAGAGCGCTCACGCCACCCAACACTGCTCCGCTCTGAAGAGGCCATAAATTGCATTTCTTGAGAAAACTCTGCCAGTTTATTAAGCACTTAACTCCCTAGACATATCATTCTGTGACTACTCTTGAGGCTTTATTTGGCAGCTGCTGTTAAATTAGTATTTAAGTATGTTGAAGTCTGGACCAGTTGGCTGGATATTGTTAAAGTGATTGGTTTTCAGTATTAATAGACATACCTGTACAGAATAATTTAAGTCAGCTGGACAGATGACTCACCGTGTTGCTACCACTAACCACAAGGGCCGCCATGTAATGACCTTCTTGGAAACTACTTAGAGAGACAGCAGGGCACGCTGTCACGTTACAGTAGTCAAATCTAGTGAAAGCATGAATAATTTCTCAGTCCCTTGTAGGGTTGGCTTGTCTCTTATTCTGAATATGTTAGTCAAGTAAAAAATATATTAGGTATAAATAATAAAATACCATCCAGAGTTACGCAGATATCTTTGAGAGTAGCTTTTAATTGTTCTGAAAAAATTTTAAGGTCAGTGATGTGAAGGCTTATTTGGAGCTGACTTGGGACCCAACAGCAGTACAAGAAGTTTCTGGTCATCCAGGCTTTTATGTTTTCAATTATGTAACTATGTCGCTCAGTCTGGCTCAGCTAACATGTGTAACTGATTAGCATCAACATAAAAAGTGATAGCCAGCATTGTGTTAATAAATATATGTCCTAGGGGCTGTAAATAAAGAACTGCAAGGGTCCTAAAACAGAGGCCTGTGGGACACCATATTGTACTCTTTCTATGTTCAGAGAACTCACCACTTACACCACTTTTCTGTCCTAACCAAATTAAATGGTTAAATTAACTCCTTCCCTCAGACTCTCAGCTGATCTCAGAGGGGCTAAGGTGAAGTTAGTCATCTTAGATTTATCATTAAATTTAACTGATTCATTCATAATACTAACTTCATATTGAAGCCATTGAAGTGAAATTAGCAATAATTTTTAAATAGAAAATATGATTGTAAATGTGATAAACAATAAAAAATGAGAATAATAAAATAATTGTCTATTTTACTGGTTTGAGCAATTGACTTCAGCAAGATGACAATAGAATATTGTGTAAGAAGGTTTTATTGCATGTTGTGATCAATGTGACTCTCTTTCTCCAGCGAGGGATAAGTGGCTTCCCTCAGACCCCCAGTTGATCTCGGAGGGGTTGTACGCCATCGCAGTTGTCCTGAGCTTCTCCCGGATTGCCTACATCCTCCCGGCCAATGAAAGTTTCGGCCCACTGCAGATTTCCCTGGGGCGCACCGTTAAAGACATCTTCAAGTTCATGGTGCTCTTCATCATGGTCTTCCTGGCGTTCATGATCGGAATGTTCATCCTCTACTCCTACTACCTTGGAGCCAAAGTTAACCCCGCCTTCACCACGTGAGTGACGGGGCACTACAGCCAATCAGTCTTTCTTAAACCTTCCTTTTTTATATCCCTATGCATGAAAAAGCATGTGACGGGGTGTGAAAAAGGCAATAAGTACAGGATGAGGGCAAGACTCCGTGAAGCATGGCATGCAAAGGCAATTAAGTAACACTAAAAGAGGGAAAGGATTGGGGTAGAGCATTAATTTGAGATCAGTTCGCTCAGGCGGATGGCACAGTTAGGGCTCCGTAACCTCAAATGCAGGATCTACTTCCACACTAATTCACATGGAACTGAGAGCGGCATGAAGACACCAAGTGAAGGAGCTAATTTGACACCGTAGCTCATCTTCAGCAAGGATACTCTCCTGCTAAAGAGCAGCAGGGAATGAAAGGTTCTGTAGGGGGAGTGTGTGAAAGTGTGTGTGTGTGTGTGTGTGTGTGTGTCTGTGCGTTTTACATTACCATTTCTTCAGCTCCTCTCATTTCATAAGCAGAACCCTGAGCCCCTCTCCAAATCAGTAATCACACTAGCTGCTAATTTTGTCACCTCACCCAGAGCACAAAGTGCATTTATTTCACATCAGTCACCCTGAGTGGAAGGTGATATTCAGTCTTCTGTGTGTTTTACGTACTTGTACATTTCCAGAATGTAGAGAACTACATTTACAATTAGGCTAGTTACTAGGAAATCATTTATTTTGGTATGTTTTGTCCATTATCGCATACTATTTTAACTATATTGAAATAAAAAGCTGAGGAAATGAATATTGTGTAAAACTAAATGATAAAAATGATATTAAAAATATTAAAAATGATAAAAACTAAATGATAAAAATGAAATATTATAAATATGACAAATCGTTAAATGTGTAATATCATGTGGATAATAATAACAGTAAATAACAACAACAATATATATATTTTTAAGTCTTTTTTCAACCAGTCATTTAAATAAAACTTTTAATTGAATGTTAGAGATACAATAGAAAATAAAAACTGAAAATATTCCATAGTTATTGATTCAATATATATACATATATATATATATATATATATATATATATATATATATCGTGTGTGTGTGTGTGTGTTCCACGCGCACCGCATATAGTGACACACCGCAATGTTGTTGTTGTTGTAAAAAAT
>JBBJLS010000128.1:2400687-2421447 GCA_037577275.1 Bryconaethiops microstoma
AGAGAGAGAGAGAGAGAGAGACAGAGAGAGAGACAGAGAGAGAGAGAGAGAGAGACAGAGAGAGAGAGAGAGAGAGACAATGAGTGAGTGACAGCGATAGATATACGGGGACTCACTGAGTGAAAGAACTATTTAGTAGCCATTCAGAATAAAAAAACAAACAAACAAAAAAAACCAATATGATCCTGCATTAGCACATAAAAGCAAGAATGCAAAACAATCACAGCTGATAAAGTTTCATTTTAAAGTGATGTTTACCAATAATAGTAAGAATCAATGACAGTAACACTTTAACTCAAATTATTAGTCATCCAACACTTTATCATGGATACAAAAGGAGTGTAATATGTCTAAAAAGAAGAGATGGGGTAAACAACAACAGACAGAAAGGTAGAAGCCGTATAAAATGTACCTCTGTATCATTGTATCTCTATTTAAAGTCACAACAGTCGCCTCAGTCGCCTGCAAGGACATCAGCTTGGACAAAGCCTCTGAGGTCTTACTCTGTGGGAAAAGTCCAGGGAACAGGAACACATTGATGATAATAATAATAATAATAATAATAATAATAATAATATTAGTAGTAACAAGAATAATAATAAAATAATAATCATCATCATCATCATCATCATCAAAATGCAAATAATAATAATAAACAATAATAATGACAACAACAATAATAGAACAATAACAATGTTAATATTAATTTGTTAGTATCGATACTATGATAACAAAATGATAGTAATAATGTTAATCAAAACAGAAATTATTACAACAACTGTCAGCAATGCCTTCAAAAATCTAAGTGTGAAAAAACACACTTATATGCGCATATAACTGAAAGCTGCCTCTAGTGAAATTACAATTAATACGTTAAAATATGTACTACAGCATTAATACTTGGCAGAGAACATTTTAAGGCGCCTTTTTGTTTAAGCGCGGACCATTTTATATCTTATTTTAACCTGTATGTTAAACTCAGCAAATAATTCGAAGTGCTGCAGAAGCTGCCAAAAATGACACATTTAAGGTTGTTTTCTGTAGAAAATATGTGAACTTGTTACCAGTCTGGAATACAACTGTATATTTGTGTAGTCTGGCATGCAGGTAATGTAAAGTATATAATTAATCCCATTAATTTAATAGATCATTAATTGACAATCAAGAATCCTCCTAAGTCCAATAATACTATCCCATTTACTGATTACAGTGTTAGTTATGATTACAGTGTCACAGTTACACAGTTATCATCACTGTGTTACAATTTATCTTGCTACAATAATGTTCTGTAATTGTGTTGCTCCATAGTTTTTTTTTTTTTTACAACTGTATTTTCTTATTTTATTCTTCTGCTGCACTGAGCATGCTAACGACAAAAGAATACTCCCCGGGATAAATAAAGTTCTTATCTTATTCTATCATGTGTTAAGGACTGTACCTTGGCTATTTGCTCCAGCCACCTGCCCAGCGAGATGAACACAAAGAGCATGGGTGGTGTGTCAAAGAAGGTGATGGGGTTGATCTTTGCTTTCTCCGCCATGGCAACCAACAGGATGACCACAGAGTAGGTGAACGCGATGGAAGTGGCCAGAACTATCAGCACATCCATGTTCGCGGTCCAATGCTTCAGAGCTTTGTATGCTTGGGTGTAGAAGTAACGGCCTCCAATGAACTGCAGGGAAGAGTGACCACATATTAAATATAACCCTAAAGCCTGCAGTAAGTTTAACATTTTGATGCACAAAGAGTAACACAAAGACGAAGAATCAAGTATGAAAAAAATCTGAATCCCTAGAAATTATTCTTGCAGCTTAGTAGTTAAAGAACATTGGACATGTCAAGTAAAGGAGACCCCTCTTCAGTAACAACAAAGCTTTTTTTGTTAAGGAAAATTACATGTACAATTCTATCTTAATACTTACATTGATTATTAAATTACTGCTATAATAGTGACTCAGCAACTGTACATTGTCACTGCTGCACTAAAACCTTGCAACTTTTTTAATGCCAGTAGAAAACTCTTACCTTACATTGACATGTGGTACATGAACCAGTTACATTAACAGTTAATACAGCACACAATTCTTAAAAGTATTCAAGAAAATCTGATTTGGGCAAAACATTGTAAGGCAAACAACAATAAATTGTGATTTGATGAACAAAAGCAATATAGCAAATCCATTTCTGAACTTCCACTTGAGGAAGGCCAGTATTTACAGTTACCAGCAAACAGCTAGTGAATGTAATCAATCTTCATTAAAATAAATCAGGGGTGACTGGCGGAACTGAAGAAATACATGCAATGAGAAGTGCACACAGAAGTCAGGAACCAAACCTCTGTTCTCAAATTGTACCGCATTCTATTGCAACTTCTAAATTCTTAACTGTTTTATAATAAAGAAACGTTTTTGTTTTTACAGTTTTACATTTATATTTATTCTATTGGTATAAAATGTTTTTTGCAGACACACTGCCAAGACAAACAGTTTTAAATGGTTTCATGGCTGCCCCTTTGAACATAAATGTACAATAAACTAGAATCATTTCATTTTATGACGACAGTGACAGACACTGTTTTTCTGGGTGGAGAAGTACCTGCACAGGCACACAAAACAGGAACGAGAGCAGGTTCATGATGGACAGGCCTGGTAGAAGCTGTCTTTCCAGGAACATGTGGGAGTGGTACATCTGTCTGTCCTCCCGTGTGGCATTGTGATGGTGCGAGACTTCAATCATGTGGTCCATCACCATCATGTAGATCATCATTCCCATAACAGGAACACAAAACACCAGGCTGATGAGGAAAGACTTCTTCCACCTTGGGAATAGAAGACCGAAAACATGGAACAAATACACAAAGTAGGTTGCTGAAGTTGCAAAAATATTTTATATTTTGTGATTACTGGATGTACCGGTACTGTCAAACAAATACCTACATACTGAACATTCTGAAGACAAGCATTCAGTGTTAAGCAGCAGGTATGAATTCACAGTGTTGAAAAATAAGGAAAAGTTTGGGCGTTCCAGGTCAAGTTACATGTTTTGTTGCTTTTCTGAATAAAAAAAAAAAACTGCACACCCTCCACAGAGAACACACTTGTAGACATGTTAATGCACAATTACATTAATAAATCTGACAGACATACAAAGCTAGGGCCATTTTTAATCGTTACAGAGAAAAACCTGCCAAATATAGCATTAGGAGTCTTGCCGAACGTCTCTAACTGTAACAGTGAGCTTGTGCAAATGGTGAATTGAAGCGAGTCTGCTGTGTGGAGGGCAGTCGTGTTAAGGGCCACACCACTTCAACCATGCCAACATATTGGAACAAAAAACAAAATAAAACATCACCTGTACAATTTAAGGCACATTTTATACCTTTTCCCAGTACATTAAAACTCAATATCTTGACATTTTGCAATTAAATTTTAAGAAACACACAATATTTAAATATGTTCCCCATTAAAAAAGACAAAACATGTAATGTAACCAGGGGTGTTCAAACATTTGCACATGACCTCACATGTATCTGTGTGTGTAAAGGGACAGAAAAACTGCTCTCATGACCAACACTAATCTATTGCAATAAAAGTTCATGTCAGTCAAACTGTGTGGAGCCAATCTGAGCAAACCTGATATGACAGGTAACTAATTATCATTACCCAAACATTCCAACAAAAACCAACACGGTACGGCTCAGGAATTTACCTCAAGTATTCCTACACCCACACACACCCCATTTATCTCAGTCATTTACTGAAGTACTTACTGCTGGATCTCTTTACTGTGATCCAGATGACTTGCTGAACGGTCCTTCTTTACCAAGAAAGCTTCAAATCCCAAATTCTGTCAAAAAAAAAAAAACATCATGGATTTTTTAAATGGAGGTGGTTCAACCATTACACTGCATTATTTGGAGAAAAAACAAGCATGGTCCACACTAAGTGGGAGCCTAGATCACCACATCTACTTCAAGATGATCTGTGGACACAGTCCAACTGTCCATCTGACCCAGACTAATGTAACTACTGACTTAAAGTCTCACCTCAATCAGCCTGATTATGTTCCGAGGGCCTGTCACCTCCGGGTCATATTTAACGTGGGCCTTATTTGTTGCCAGGGCCACAGAGGCATAGACGATGCCCTTCTGCTTCATCAGGTTAGACTCAATCTTGTGGACGCAGGAAGCACATGTCATCCCTCTGACCTGTTGGGCAAAGTCACAGAACCATTACAGAGTTCCATTACAGTGTTCAGAGTTGGCAGCCTCAGTCGTTCGCAGATTTTTTTTTCTTAGAACTGAACAAATAACTGTTCGTGGAAACCGCAGATATCCCACCCATTTTTGTTGCTTCTTTTCAATAAATAATTGTTCAGGCATGTTAGTGCAAAATTATTCAGAAAAATATAATGTACTAATTTTGTAACAAATATTAATGTAAATTCAGCTAAATGTCTATAGAAAATATAACTGTATACATTTTTTTGTACTGTTGAGACACACAAAGCAGCCGTATATTGGCTGCTAACCTGTGACGCGTCTCAGGCAGGTGCCAAAGCAGTTTCCCGCGTGGAACTATCTTGAGTGTTTTGTTGAGTGTTTATTTCTGTAAATTAAATTAATTTATTACTGTATTTACCATGTTTATATCAAAGAAAACTTGCTTGGCATTTACACTCTAGCACTGCAAAAGACAGCAGTTCAGTGTAAACTGTACAGTACGGATACGGGTTTACCTTTACATTTTCTTTCAGGGTAATGCATTAAGCTGAGTTCAAAATGAAATTAAAGTTTTTTTGGAGCATATTTGGGGGCACATCTAGGGTTTACCCCATAAAAATAGGCATTATTAGGTATTAACCACATTACAAATTTACAGTTTTCACAACTCATGGGTCCTCTTGGAACGTAAGCCCCACGAATTTCGGGAGTCGACTGTATATCACAATGAATGATTCTGAAGGACCCCAACAATATTCTTTGTACAAGGCATAGTGTATTTAGCACTAAGCATCGTTTCGGAAGAGCTTTTTTTAATTTTATTTGACATACTATATTTTATATTCATCTTGCCTTTATGTCTCTGTACAGTCATAACATAAGTAATTTCCTCCGGAATCAATAAAGGTTTCTGATTCTCAAATTCAATCAAATAATGAACATACCACAAGCTCCAAAGTGCCATCAGAGCCATCGTAATTCTCCATGACGGAGGCGGTGAAACCCAGCTCTCTGATGCTCTCTGCAATCCTCAGAGGGTCGATGACGGCAGGATTATAACGTACCTCTGCTTTACTGGCCATGAGAGCCACCAACACGGAGTAAATGCCTTTAGAGGAATTAAAATTCTTTATTCAATCCAGTTTTATATGTACATGCACATAAGCTAGCGAAAAAGAGGGCTGGCAAAATGGGTGGGAGGAGGGAGCACATAGGGATATTCATGGCATAAATATTGACATAATGAATATTAATATAAAATACTCAGGAGTAATTCATATTCCGTTAACTATAATACTTGTTAACAGCTTTACCTGCCTATTCATTCAGTTCAGTATAGTTTAAAAACTCAGTGTTTAGATATGATCCAAAAAATGAATCTTGTACCACATCTATCTTTGCCTTTTTGACTGTTCTTTATGTTAGTCAACAATAATGAACTCACCATGCTCATTTTTAAGATTCCTCTCGATGTTGGCCACACAAGAAGCGCAGGTCATGCCCCCGATCTGAATGAAACATTTGGAATGTGTGTTTGTCCCTGACCCAGAGTCACTCTCCACTTCCTTCTCCTTTATGACAGAAAGGGCAAGGGATGAGCGTGAGCTCCGGACAGAGGAAGGACTTTTCACTGCGGCTGGAACCAGTGAATTTGTCTCTGTTTGAAACACATGAAGAAAACGAAAAAGTAAGCTACTTTCAGTTCAAGTATATTGTGCTTTAGAACACTGTATACTGTAGCATATGTGTAATCGTCATATTTTTTTTCTGCTACTGTTGAACCAAAAACTCTCCATGGTGATCAATGAATCCATTAATCTGTCAATTCATTTTACTACAGGCTAAGCTTGTCGTGATACTAAAATTTCAAACTCGATACCGATAGCAAGGTACTCGATACTATGTTCGATACTACAGGGGCAGAAAAAACAAACACAGGAACTTTTTAATAAATAATAAGTGTGCTCAGGGGCCGTCGCACAGGTTCTCTGCGGAGGAGAGCTGTGGGTCCCTGTATAGTTTTGCAATGCTAGGCTTGAGTAGACAGACAAAATGCTGAATTTTGCTTGTCTACTCAAAATTGTACAGCGTCTTTGGGTATTTTAAAAAGTGCTTCATAAATTAAATGTATTATTATTATTATTATTAGCCGACTCAGAACTTGACAGCGCATTTAAAGGCGCACAACGTTTTTTTTTTCCCCTGTAGAGAACAATGGCAGAAGGTTTTGGCCTCATAACTCTGGATCCCCGTGTGCTCATTGGAAAGGACTCATGAAGATCTACCGGCATGTCAAGTTTGGCGTGGCTGGGTGCTTGCCCTGCGGAGCGACGTGGCTCGGAAGGTTCATGCTCATGGGACCGACGCGCCGGTTCTGCGGGGAGGAGAGCTTCACCACCGGCCACGTTCGATAGGTCTGGGGGAGCTGAGGGTCCGTGTTAAATTTCGCGGCACTAGGTTGTTCCCCGGCCGAGCTACATTTAAAGGTGCGTGCCACTTTTTTTCCTCTGTAGAGAGCTGAAGCCCAAAAGCCCCAAAGCACCCCCCTGGCTCTCTACGCAGGAAAAAAAGCGGTACGCACATCTAAATGAGTCCCGAACCGGCTGTCATGTAAACACTGGGTCCTCCAGGTAGCCGGGTGAGAAAATTGTTGTAGTCTGCCGCCGTGAACCGGCAGATGCAAAACTGGCATTCAATACCCGTGCTAATTGATATCGAACTCGATACTAAATTTTAGTATCGATTAGTATCTGAGAATCGATTCCATTGACAACATTACGCTGGACAGGTTGCCAACACATTACAGTGCATTTGCCACTAGTCAGTTCCACTCTACTAGATCTGCCCCAGTCAACTGTAAGTGGTGTTACTGTGGATTGGAAGGAGTAATAAACACCTCAGCCACAAAGTAGCAGACATAACAGGCTCGGAGTGGGACCGCCAAATATGTGTGAATACGTTCCATCCCTTTTTGCAGCACTCACTAGAGCAGGTGTGTCAAACTCCAGTCCTGGACTGCCGTGGTCCAGCACGTTTTGGTGATTTCCCTGCTCAGAAACACCTGGTTCGCCTCACCAGTTAATTGTCAGGTGGCAACATGAAAACTACTTGGACAGAATTTCTCAGCAGCTACAAGTTTAGGCACAATTTCTTTCTGACAGTGGACTAAAGCCAGAATTATCTTTCTCTGTCTTTATTTTAAATCCAGACATCAGTCCATCCAAAATCAGCCTTAACCTTCAAATGGAAATCTAACCAGTATTGTTCACACTGTTATATAAATCACAGCTCACTAGAAGTCAAATACTAAAACTTCAGTGTAAAATGTAAAGATGCATTTTGTTTTTAGGCCTTTGCATGACCCCATGCTTGCATACATACGTGCTGTTCTTCAGTTTTTGATAAGGGCAGATGCGTTTGGAGAAGAGGACGTGCTGACATTATATAAATTAGACGTCCAGATGTTTGTGGAACATAAATCCTGCATGAATTGTTTTTACTGTGTACTAGAGTAACGACTATAAAAGAGTCAGTAATCATACTGACTTTGTTCCATTCTGCAGACTACACGCATTCTGTGTGATGTGAGCCCTCTTTGCAAAGAGAATAAACCACAAGCTTGTAACCAACAGAAAATGTTTAGTGTCCCACTTCTACAACTGATTTGAGTCAGGAAATATTTGCCACAAGACAGTAGCTTACCAGGCAGAAAAGCATCAAAACCCATTTCTTCTATGGCTGTTCGCAGTTCTTCGGGGGTGGTGACCAGTGGGTCGTATTCAAACGTACCCCGGTGGTTGGCGAGGGACACCTGCACAGATCTCACACCTTTTCTCTGAGAGATGGTGCCCTCAATGGTCTGAACACAGGAGTTACAGGTCATGCCCTCTATGTGGATCTGCACTTCGGACAACAGTGGCTGCAGGACATTAGAGTCTAGGGACGAGATTACTGGTGGTTCTGGGGGAGAAGCAGGAAAACCAGAATCGGAAGAAGATAACTGGGCCTTAAATTTCCCTGGAGGAAGGGCTTCAATGGCCTGCTGGAGCGCCACCACTGTAACTAAATTTGGGTTGTGCTGGATTACAGTCTGTCCTTTCTCCAAGGACACTTTCACTGAGCTGACCCCCGTCAGCTTGCTGATATTGTCCTGGATGTTTACCACGCAAGAGTTGCAGTGCATTCCCGTAACGTCCATTAGGGTTGTGGTGGTGGTGTCTGCAGGCTGCTCAGTGGCTCTCTCCTCTGGTGAGAGAGGGCTGGTCTGATGCGAGGCGTTGAGAAGGCGCTCCACGGCAGACAGCTGCAGCTGACGGGGTTTGGATTTCACGAAGGCCTTGAAGCCAGCCACACCAATCTGGTTCACAATCTCCTCCACTGAGATGAGGTACGGCAGGTACAGCACCGTGGCTTCTTGAGACTCAAGAACAACTGAAAATAAAAGAAATACAAGCGAGTTTGAATACCCCACCGCATGACATGTTTTGCTCGTTTTCTAGGAGACAAATAAAAGTCAACACACCCTCTACAAACAAATATATACAATGTCTATCTGTTGAGCTAGAAATTGGAAAAAATTTAATTAAAATTTCACTTATGCACAGGCCACATTTTATGTTTCATCGTGAACCCCAATGTGTTAAATAAACTACATCTGCTCTGAATTGTATATTCTCCTGATCCAACTATCATGCTGATTCAAGAGACACTTAAGCATTTGATGAACAACAATTGATCTTTTTTCCCTGAAAGAGAATAAAAACATGATAAAAATGTATCAAAATATACGTGAAAACTTCATGAAAACTTCAGCTAAACAAACATTTGTAAATTAAGCCATAATGCAGAACAATTAGTTGTTTTAGAGATTTAGAGATATTTTTTGCTTCTCTCTTAACATTTTCAAAACTTCATAAGAACATTTTTGGGAAGACACTCTTCCTGATATTCTTCAGAGTTAAAGACTAATTAATCACTATTTTAAATTAACCATCTTATCAAAACACCAGGCGAAAAATTACATTTAAACAAAGGAAATTATGTTGGTTTGTCTCCAATTTTGCTGCTGAACACTCTGTCCATTATTACATCCATTGTAACTGAATACAAGAGTTTTGGTGCCCTTTCTGAGCTGAAGTGTGTGTTTGAGCATTGGGGGGGTGTACTTGCAGAGTAGAGTTGTGAACTAACTTTAAAACAGAAACACACTGAAAGTATGGGATCACCTTTAATCTTCTCCACTCCTTTTAACTTCCCAATCTTTCCCTCAATGGTCGTGGTGCAGGACAGGCAGACCATTCCATCGATGCGCATCTTCACTACCTCCACGCTGCCGGACCCACGGCCCGCCGGTCGCTCCGTGGTACTCACAGGAACAAGGCAGCTCAAAGCCTCCCGGACCTGCTCTGGGCTCACCAGCGCTGGAACAAACGTGACCGCCAGGCCCTTACCCTCAACACTTTCCTGGGTCTCTAGAACACCCTTAAGCTGGGACAGCTGGGTGAGGGCCTGCCTCTGTGCATCTGGGCCACAGCCGGCCGTGGGGTAAACTCGGGTTTCTGTTGGAACGGGCGTGGTCGGGGAAGCGTCCGCTGCGGTCGACTCGAAGCCCATGTCCTCAATGGCATCTGCTAAAGACTCTGGGCTGTGATGGGCTTGATCAAATATCACAGTGGCATTCTTTTGTTCCAAGGAAACCTGTAATACGAGACAGGAAGAACAAGATATACAGTGACCTACACTTCAATTGGGTCCACTTTTAATAGGCCCCTTAACCAGGATGTTCAACTGCTCAATGAATGTAAAAGCTGTAAAACAACATACAGCGAACGGATGACCCTGAAACGTGCATATCTATGTGCTTTCACAAATGTCAGGCAGGCATACGCACTGAACTCAATGATCTCACTCACAAACTCAGAACTTGTGATTCACTGAAAGTCACCTGACCCCCAAGCACCAGACTGCATGTGAGGCTCACAGCAGCAAGTCAGCATGTTTAGAAAAAAAAACAGAAAGAAACAGTCACTTTTTAACTTTAATGAAGGCTGGGTCTGTTCACCACTGCTGAATACTATTGAATACTACTGAGTACGATTGTGGGATTTTGAATTAAAAAGAATAAAAAATGATGGGTGGTGTGCACTACAATTGCCAGGAAAATGTCTGAGGGGGCAGTAGGGGTGGTCAACAAGTTTTTGTGATAAATTACTTTCTGTATGTCAGTATTTCTTGAGAACTTAACTACATGTATCATACTTCAGAAAAAGCTTCAGGATGCATATCCTTTTTTTTTTTTTATAAGCTTTATGACCTTATTACAAGCAGCATCCTTTACAATTTAAGAAAGTCTAATTTT
This sequence comes from Bryconaethiops microstoma, assembly GCA_037577275.1. Taxonomy (NCBI): domain Eukaryota; kingdom Metazoa; phylum Chordata; class Actinopteri; order Characiformes; family Alestidae; genus Bryconaethiops; species Bryconaethiops microstoma. The sequence goes on from JBBJLS010000128.1 coordinate 2,411,268, forward strand.
GAGGTGTATTTTTTTCCTTGATATTTTATTTTAAATTTCTTGTTAAAAGATCCATCACCAAATAAAATTCCTTGTACACAGATGGCAATAAACTCTATTCTGATTTTTATCAGCGGATATCTTGTATGTATACTTTACTGGGCAGAAGTCTTAATCATCTGAGAAAATGATATTCAAAGCCATTTATCTATACAGTAAGTAATAATGTGACTGCATATATCTTGCTTTAAACACCTGAAGAAGCTCCTCCTCATTCACGGTCACTGGTGCTACACCCGACAGGCGAACCTGATCATCTATTTCTTCTACAAGAATGTGGTGACTGTCACAGTGCCTTTAACTTTTGTGTACATTTAAACATTTTAAACGAAAACATTTCATTTATACTTTATTATGAAACAAAAACAAAACAGTGGATGATGGTAAGAATTCAAAATCACAAGTATTGTGATATAATATTTTTACCAGACCACTCACACTTAACAGGCAGCAAATATCTCTGTATACTTTTGCTAGGCAGAAGTCTTTAGCACCTGATGAAGCTATATTTGAAACCAATGATCTATACAGTAAGCAATACTGTGACTTTTTGTGGGGGGTTATGGGGGTATTTTGAAGCACAATGGTCATATCGGGTCAACAGCCATCAGGCTGCAGGCTCTTGCAGGTGAGGATTACGGCATGCTGGGAGATGAGGCTTAAAATGGTTAAAATTCACTCCCAACATGTACAGCGGGTCCTCGAGTTACGACCAGATCCGTTCCTTCGACAGTGATGTAACCCGAATTTTGGTGGTAGTTGAAACACACCCTAGCCTCTTACCGATCCTAACACAGTAAAATCATAATCTAGAAAATAAAAAACAACAAAGAAAAAGAAAAAGAAAAAAGACATAAATACACTGGACTTGTTCACTGTACTGCAGGAACTGAGAAAAAAAAAAAAAAATTGGAGTGAGCGTCGTAAACTCAAAATGTTGTATATCGAGACGGTCGTAACCCGAGGACCCCCTGGAGACACTTCATAGTGAAATTACTTAATACGACGCTGATAAAAAGTAGCAAAGCTAAAGTCATCTCCTTGGCTGTGCTGCTGACACGATGATGTCATTAGATTCCCACTCAGTAGTGACTTCTCTCGGTTTAGTTTAACCCAGAAATACACATCCAACATCCACATGACTGGGTGTGTGGAAGTATGATGGTCCGGAGGCTGGGGTTGCGTATGCATGTTCTACGTGAGTGGGTGCAGAAAGAACCACACGCTAAAGGAGGAGAAGTAAAAACGAGTCTAGAATGTAATGTGAGGTCTAAGCGAATGAGTTCAGGCATGAATCAAGTCCTTGCAAGGCTCAATTTCAAAACCTTTCTAAAGAAAGCCCAGTTTTCACAGTTACCATCCAGTACCTAGATAATCTAGTGAATCCTTCATTAAATTAAAGCAGGTGCTGTTTGAGGAATTGAGCAAGTCCGTGCAACGCACTTAGATGTCAGGAACCAAACTTAATATGAATGTATTCTTTTAACCAAGAGATTACATTTTAAGCAATTTCCTCCAGGATCAATATGATTATTGATTCTGACTTTTTAAATGAAATGCCTTACTTTTTATTGCATGCATGGTTATTTGTATTTATTCTAAAGTTATATCATGTTTGTACTGTCAAAACCACACTACTAATTGCCCAAATAAATAATTTTAAAAAATTTCATGCCTGTATAAGTCACGAAGCACTTTACTATAATTGTTCCACAATTAGAGTCTGAACAACAAAAATGACAACACAATGCCTACCAAAGGCGGTCATACTATCCTCAGGCTTAAAAGACGCTAATAGCTTTTGACATGTGACGTTACTGACCAGCAATGACAAAATCGGTTCATGTCTCGTAAAGGGCAAAGCTCTCTTACACACGCTCATAAGAGCAAAGCCCTGCCTCTAATGTTCATATAATTACATTATCTGCTTGTCTGACCTGTGCCTGCAGGGGAAAAGAACAATAAAGGAAAAGGGCAGAACAAATTAACAACAATTTGTCCATTTCTCAGAGCCATACAGATGAATGGCTTTCTTCAATTACATGACAGACCTCAGGGGAGGAAGTAAATCCCATTATGACTCTTTACAGCTCATGGGCTGCCCATGTAGACCCCAGATACAGAGTGTCACACTCATTCCCTGATTCCTGGAAACTCTGCAGTTTGATTAAGTTTACAACAGCTAACGGCTTTTGATAAGGAGTTTTACGGCTGAGAAAAACAAAATGTACCATCCCCGGATTGTAAAAACGTTTTTGGCTGTTGCACATGGTTTATTGTGCTTGTGTGAGTCTACAAAGATGAAAAAGAAAAAAATATCTATAAAATATGTGCCTTTGTTCCCTTTCTCACAATATATAACAGGAATCAGGGCACGTTTGGTGAGACACACATGTTCCTAACAAAGAAAAGAAAGACACACAAATGCTTAATGCTCCCAAAGCATTTAGGAGCATTAAGCATGTGTGCACTGCATTAAACTGATCTGAGCGCATTAAGCATGTGTGCTGGCATCTTGTTTTTCTTTTTTTGGATGTGTCTTTTCATTGTTATTTCATTTTCTATGACTTTGCATTCCAAACGGCTCACTGGTTTGTTTCCAATGAACACAAGTTCCTCAGACTACAAAATAGGGCCATCATGAAAAAATACAAATTAAAACAGTTTATTTTTATGGTATCCCTTATTAAAACTGAATATTCAATTCAGCTTTGAATTAACTGACTACTACTGTAATCAGTAATGTCAGCTATACTCAGGGTTTGACAATTTCTTTTTTTGCTATAGTACTCTAAAATGAAAAATTCTCTGTTCCCTCGGTCGTGGTTCCGTGGGGGGGGGGGGGGGTTCTGCTAACTGCCTTGTAAAGCATTGTGAAGTCCTGCGCACAGAGGTCTGTGTCTCGGGCCGTGAAGTCGAGGGGTGCGGCGGGGCACGCGGTATGAAGTCACTCAAATTAGCTACGCATTTGCGCTGTGATTCTGAAAACTGCCACACATTTGTGTACCACATACACCAATTCGTACTTGCGTACCACGTATTTCAATCCCTGGCTATACTGCAAATAATCTGCAAAGCAATCTCCTGTGTGTTTCAGTGTACTGCTGTAAAACAGTCATAACCCAAACCTGAGGTTAGGATAAGGACTCACAGAATGTATTGTTTGACTGGATGTGATACAGTGGCATTGCGATTTCATACATTTTTAAATACAGCAAAGATAAAGAGTGGCTGAAAATGGCTCTAGCATTAAAATGTTCTCATTTCCACTTCAATAATAACTGCATCATCAGAGAGTCATCACCATAACAGGCCATTGTTTACATGAAAGCAGAGTTAAATTAAATCAGAAGCAGCAACTAAAAAGTGTCTAACACACAGACCAGCAGCAAGCTTTCAGTATTGAGTGTTGAGAGTCCAACAGTGTTTGTGTTGTTTATCTTTCATGTTCAGTGGTTCAGAGAGTGCGGCAGGCTAAAAATATAGACATAATCTTAAATAATATCAATGAAGTTTAAAATACTCATAGGTTTAGATATTTGCCACCACAACACCAAATTTTGCCACTGTGACAGTCCTACCATTAGGTATTCCACACACAGCCATAAAATGTGGATCTTGTAAGACTGAGGTTTATCACTGGGTGGTTTTACAAATTGTTTTATTTAATTCCTTATGAAGATACTTATTTACCGATTTGTTAATATGTTTGTAAGATTGATCTCTGAGCTGCTATAGTACATGTTATTTTACAAGATTTACTATGCGAGACTAAAAAAACATGTTTCTTACTCATCGATTTTGTACAGAACAAATACGTTAAGTAAAATAATTGTAATCTCCATATAATCAACAATTGTGGAGTCCTAATTAAGTACAACATCTGAAACAATAAGGTCTTTATAGTGTCCCGATCAAACAACTTAGCCACAAGATAATCTTTTAAGACTGAGGGCAGCTGGTGGTCTAGTGGTTAGGCAGTTGCCTCTCCAACCAGAAGGTTGTGGGTTCAAATCCCTTGACTGCTAGTGGCACCACTGAGGTGCCCTTGAGCAAGGTACCATCCCCACACACTGCTCCCCAGATGCCCCTCATTGGTGGCAGCCCCTGCTTCACTTGGTGAATGGGTTAAGTACAGAGAAATAATTTCACACTATTCACACTGTTGCAATACAATATTCAGTATTGCAACATCTAGAAATGACAAAGGCTGTTTCCAAACTATTTCCAAATGTGCCCTTAACCATCAGTTCTCTGCTCTTCTCTCTTTCATCTCTCCCTGCAGTCAGTCCATCACTCCCTGTCCTCCACAGTGACTAAAGACACCCTTTTACACACCACAGGAACACAGCAGCTATCATTTATGCAGTTGTGAAAGACCACTAGGCAACTTTGTTTTTAAACACTGCCTTTCACAACTTAAATGCCTTTAGACAGAACAATAAAACCAAGTGGCAGATAAATGATGAATGAAACCAAAATGTGAATTGCATTAAAAAGACAAAGCTGAAATTCGTGTTCTGTTTAATAATCAGACCAGGATGGACAATAATACTTTCAAAAAAATATTATTGTCCTTCCTGGTCTGATTATTAAAGTATTATTTGTCTTCCTGAGTGAAACTCACAAGCATTTACACACAAATTAAAACATATTTAAAATAACACTTATGTTAAAATCTGCACTATAATTACAGAAAACTGTCATATTCAAGGGTGTTCTTTGTAGTGGATGTGGAAAATGTCATTTACCAAGGAAATATAAACGTATGTCACTGAATAAACATATATTTGGTAATAACTGTTACTACACACAAGGTATTTTCAAGCATGTGTATCTGTATTTAAAGGGCAAAAATCTGAACTTGGCGGCGTTTTTGGTCTTTCCCCTCTTATTTGTGACACTGAACGAGAATACTTGTTTTAGAACTACATTATAGGGAAAAAAACATTGGGACAGACCTCTTAATTATTCAATTCAGGTGTTTCAAACCATACCCATAGCAACAGGTGTATAAAATCAACTTTGTGGACCCAGTGAAGAACCTTTTCTATTCCAGCATGACTGTGTTCCAGTGCATAAAGCAGCTCCATAAAGACACGGCTGGATGAGTTCAGTGTGGAAGAACTTGACTGGTCACACAGTGTCCTGACTTCAACACCATCCAGCAGCTTTGGGATGAACTGGAACGGAGATTGTGAGCCAGACCTTCTCTTCCAACATCAGTGTCTGACCCCATACATGCTCTATAGAATGTATGGACACACATTCCCACAGAAACTCCAAAATCTTGTGGAAAGTCTTCCAAGAATAGTGGAACCTGTTCTACCCACAAAGGGGGACCAACTCCATAGTGAAGTCTTTATATCCGAATACAATGTCATTCCTTGTTGGTGTAATGGTCAGGCTTCCCAATACTTTTATATGGCTCCGGACTCACTTCTAACAAATCACATGCAAATAAAATGCAGCTACAGTAAAACTAGTCTGTCGAACACAGACGACTGACAGTGAACAGGCAGTTCTAATCTCATCATGGTTCTATGCTATTTAAAGCCTATCTAACATGAATACTGAAAGTACAGACAAAGCTAAGCATGCTTAAACATTTCTGACACTGTATTTTCGTAGTATCTTAATCCATGGCAACAGTGGTGTTAAGTGTGTGTAAAGTTTAGTTAATGTTTACACACTAGGCACCTTTCCAGTCAGGTATGTAAACGTACAGTGATTGATGCCCCAAGGAACAATGGAGAGAATCACATATAACAGAGATCTCAGATGCTGAGCAGATTATTTTTAGATTTTCTACAGGAAATGTATGGAGTTGTGCAACAGTGTATGGAGCCACCCCTCATTTTTTCATATTTTACTCCTAGAAGTCAGAGGAGTCTCGAGGCTTCCTGAAGGACTTTCACAGATTCTCATTTCCAGTCCAGTCCCTGAACCTGAACAGTTTCAGAGGAATGTTTTTGTTGGTTAAGACACACAGTGACCTACGTATGCATTCAACCAGAACAAAGAGCATCTAACTGAAGTCCTGAACCAGTGAAGAAACAGGAGCAGATGATTCCAGATGATCAGGCGGTGATCAGTATACTGGTGGTGCTGAATTTTGAGTGGTTGGAACTCCTTTATCTAGGCACCTTGTACACTACAGGGACAAAAGTATTGGGACACACCTGGTTTTCAGGGTTTGGGTTAGGCCCCTTACTTCCAAAGCTCTACAGAACGAATGGACACAAATTCCCACAGAAACTCCAAAATCTTGTGGAAAGCCTTCCCAGAAGAGTGGAAGCTGTTGTAGCTGCAAAAGGGGGGACCAACTCCATATTAAAGTCTATGTATTTTAATGCAGTGTCATTAAAGACCCTGTCGTCCCAATATTTATGTCCATATAGTGTATCTTTAGGCGCTTTGAATCTACTCAGTATATCAAAGAGAAGACAGTTTGACAGGCAGAAATAGTATTTTCGCCCCAACAAGGCAATTTAATGCCAAATATAATGAAATGAGGGGTGGCTCAAGACACAATACAGTACAGCTCAAGTGTGTAATATCAGATAAACTGTACTGTCCTTGCGCCTTGCACTGACTATCAAAATGGAAGAATCATATTTTCAATTCCAGTCCTCAGACACTTGATGAGCCAAGTGAATCATTTTGTCCTGGTTGTAACATGATGTCCCATCTCTCAAACAGGGACTTTACTGGAGATGGAAGAACCTTCTTAACTGTAATGTAAATACATGTAACAAGATATTATTTGTAGCACTTCCAGACTCTTTGTCCATTTGTCATAGAAAGTTCACACTATGTAAAGGGCAAGGGTGCAGAATGCAGAATACTTCAAATAAATGGTGTAATGTATATTTTGTTCAAACAATATCAATACACCTATCAAACACTCACAGGCACATTGCAGAAACCACTCTCTAATATCAAAATTCAGTTATGATGGGTCTCACCATGTTAGAGGGCTGCCAAGGAAGGTATTGAAGAAGTTCTGATAGGGAAGTTTCACATAGCTGAACTAAGTCAAATTTAAAATCTAATTATATCCCTAAATACATCATCAGCTTCTGAATAAAAACTTGAAAACTCTGAAAATACAAGCCCCTGATCACAATGGGTGATACGATTTCATGAAGAATGGATCAACAGAAACCGCCGTAAAATAAGAATAAAATCTTAAAACATTGAACACGAACATACAACCCGACATCACCGACACAGTTTAGTGCTCTTTACCTCTATATGGACAACGCCTGGCAGCCCCCCGATCTGCTGCTCTATGGTCTGGACGCAGGAGCCGCACGTCATCCCCTCCACAGTGAGGGTCACAGAGACCAGGCTGCCCCTCTGAGTCATGATTCACTCTGAATGGACAGACACACAAAATTCAAAACATGTTAAAGCTTAAGGTGAAACAGTGTCACAATCAGGTGGTGCATATAAACAGATTGCTGTGTGCCCTTGCAAAGCAAATATTATGGCTGTGAGAGCTCACGTACGCAGAGCTTCCAGGGGGAAAGACTTTCACCACTAACAACTGACTGACTCGAGCGTAAAGGGCTCTCTGTGGGGCAGCTGTGGACCAAACACTTTTTAAAGCTGTCACTATCAACTATATTAACATTATTAATGTGACTGCACCAGGAATCAATATTTTGTTCATCTCAAGTTTTATGTTTAATCATTGTTCATTTTAGAGCTGGAATTTGGCACCTCTTCTCCTATAGTTTTATAAATACCAGCATGGTTCTAACGTTAAAATGTCCATTACTATCCTCTGTAGAGCGCAAGTATTCAGATTTTTGATCAGGTCAGTTATAATAATAATAAAAAAAAAGGTGTGTCACTGTCTGTTGTGGTTTAATTAAAAATAATCAGTCCGTGAATACAGCTACACGTTCAGCCGTCCTTAAACATAAATGGTTTGGTAAGAGCCAGCGAGTTACGACCTATCAATGGTTTAGCGGTAAGATGCCGGGCACTGAATGACGAGGACTAGAATTAGATGTTTGGGTGTCTAGATACACTGCTTTTATAGCAACCATGCAATCGCCCTTCACATTTTATCATCCAGTTATTATTATTATTATTACAATTATTACAATTATTATTTTAACAATTAATCGAGGGATCGGGGTTGTTGTTACACAATATCAATATAAACTGACTTAATTAAGCAATAACATGCCCATCAAAAAATTCATATTTCAAGTTTACATAAAAATATAGAAACAATATGCTCCATATAAATGTTTAAAAATTTGTGCTTTCATCAGATTTTGTTTACAGCTGTGCAGCATCAGTTAGACAATTGTTAATATGTATTATCACGCAACTCATCCACGCTAACTCATCAATATTTTTAATGTTATCTTTCATTAAGCAATTACCTATAATTATCTATAGTATTTATACACAACATTTGTGGGGGTTTTTTCTACAGATTTGTATTTATATTTTATAGGGTCCTTGTCTCTGTGCATCTTCAGTCATTACATATGTAATTTCCTCGGGAATCAATAAACTTTTCAGCTTCTGCTTTTGATGACCCATTATCATGTCATGTGATCATGATAAAACCATACAAACAGACAATAATACTGAAAAGTAAACAAATACTTAAATCATAATGGTACAATTAAAACTAGGAACCAGGCAGCCTTGAGTTTAAGTAAGAAAACAGAAAAACATTGCAGCGTTTAAACTCTGAAGATGGCGATGGTGGAGGCAGCTTTTTAATCTGCCAAACCCGAGCGAACAGATTAACTGAGTAATAAGCACGTCCACTTTTTTCCAGCAGCCTCATAACTGTACTGGGCATTAATCTCGTGTAAGTTTCTTATCAGTCCAGTGACAACAAATCTCACCTTGCTCTTCGGGACAAGCCTGTGTAGATAACAGTACACTGAAACCGCAGCTTAAGAAGAGACACACTTCAAAACGGGATGTGAAAATCACAAGACGACCGTGTAGACTGAAGGGGTTCCTGTTTATTTCCACAGCCCCACAATAATAAATGTTTAGAAAAGGAAAGGAAAGGAAAGACCAAGAATCAGCTTTTTTTCTTGTTACAGAAATGGCTCGGTCATGATGATGGTGGTGCTTCGGATGGTGGACACTGATAGCAACCCGTGCCAATTTTCAAATGCATTAATCATTTGTAATCTTCATTTAATTAACATTAGCTGCCCTATAAACAACCACAATGGGTGTAAATAAAGCACAATGACCAAAATGTGGTCAACCAAAAAAGATAATTTAATGTTAGGCAACCAAAGGCTAAAAAAATGAAGTTGATGTTACCATTAAGCCTAATTATGGACTTCACAGAACTAGATGGCAGACTGGAAATTAAATGCATTAGTCTGCATATAATTGTTAAATGACACTTTAGCACAAGTAAACCTTCTGGTTACTTAGTTAAGGTGTACGAAATAACCTTTAAATAAACTTTAAACAGGGTTAATAACCCGATTTATTATCTGAAACTCCGGACAGTCTTCCGACCTCAGGCTCCTGACGGGGTAGCGCTAACGAAGCTAAGCTAAGAGGTTGACCTGGGTGTCCAGACAGATAAATAATGTTGTAAAAAAGCAGTTTATCTGAGGATTTACCTGTTTGTGAGCTGCAGGCTGGTGGTCCTCCGCTGGGGAGCAGGTTCAAGTCCTCTGAGAGAGTGTGAGTGTGTGTGTGTGTGTGTGTGTGTGTCACTGTTCTCCTGCTAGGCTAAACGGTTAGCCTAGGCTAGCAGCTCCCGGACCCCCCGCCACCTCCTCCTCTCCTGAACTCCTGAACCACCAAGGCATGGAGTAAAACACCCAGACACGTTCAGGTTAAACACGTTCAGGCAGGTCTTCTGTCGGACCTGCTGTCACTTTCAGACCCTCATCTCAGCCAGACTAGCCCTGCTGCTACTTCTCCCCCAGCTCTCAGCAGAGTCCACAACACCAGACTGAACATCCAGCCCAGCTCCCACACTGGAGTTGCTCACAGACCCCGGCACGTGACCTGCCTGCCTGCCTGCGTGTGCGTGTGTGTGCGCACATAAATATATATATATATATATATATATATATATATATGTATCTGTATATAGATGTGTATATGTGTATATGTATGTGTGTAT
>JBBJLS010000128.1:2425855-2436745 GCA_037577275.1 Bryconaethiops microstoma
TTTAACCCATTCACCAAGTGAAGCAGCGGGCAGCCAGGAACACAGCGCCCAGGGAGCAGTGTGTGGGGACGGTACCTGACTCAGGGTACCTCAGTTGTGCCACTAGCAGGCATGGGGTTCGAACCCACAACCTTCCGATTGCAGGGGCGACTCCCTAACCACCAGTTTACCAGCTGCCCCAACTAACTGTTAACATTGATATTTTAGTCCCTGATTTGTGCAAGTCAACACACTCTTGCCTTATTGCACTGAATGCTCTTGAATCTTTCTCATGGTAATTAATGACTCAGGGATTTGGTCCCTGTGTCGCCTGCTTTTTATCCCCCAGTGAAATCATTCATGACTGCTTAAAAGTTCCAAAAACTTAGGCCAACCTAAAATGAGTTACTTTTACATTTACTTAATTCAAATTTCTGGAAGTGCCAATAATTAAAAATATATATATATATTTTTAAATATTAAGAAAATATCAGATAATGTAATAGTGTCAGCCGTTTCAGTCATCTTTAGATAGAATGACTGTATTTATTCACTGTATTTACTTCAGTCATGACAAAGCACATTTCTCTTCCTGACATGAACGAGTAAGTAAAGTGACCCTAATTCTTGTCTGTACTTATTTGTTCTTTTGGTACACTACTACAGGTCAACTTCAGTTTTGAACTGTCTTAGGCCTGCTTCATAGTAATTTATAATGTATAGAATTAACAAATAATAGCTCCTAAGAATAATAACTGAAGAATTAGTTTGCTCTCTTTGAACCGTCTTGAAACAGAAAAGGGGAAATGAGGAAAGAAGCCTTCCTCGAGAACAATGTCCATTTACTGTAAACCATATTTTTTCATAATGATCATACCAGTTTATCACGGGCTTACAAAATATAAACCAACACTATCACTTTGTCAAGATTTTTGCGGAATTTGATTTAATTTCTGCAAAACTCACGTACAAACTCATCTCCAGCAAGATGACTCAAAAACCTTTATTAATTCTAGCTGATCACCATGATGAAAATGTAAAAATATATACATATTTATTCGGGAAAACGTGCTTTTGCCACCTGTCTGGAAGGGCTTGGCCCAAATATTGAATTTTATGTTTTTTCCTAGGGGGCACTTATCGCTTATTGCTGTGACCACAATACGTTGTGGTTCACATTTATATTAACACTACCAGTCAAAAGCTTTCGCACTCACTGAGATTTTCCACATTTAATATTTACTCACTTAATATTTACTAAAACTACACTCAGTATTCTTTGTTAACAAATAAATGTGCAGCGTTTTTACCATCTGAGTGTCACGTCTCCCCTCCTCCAGGCACATAGAGCAGGCGCATACGCAGACTTCCATTCTCAGTTATCTTTTATTTTCAAAAACACATGAAACAAAATGCACAAGGGCCAAAACTGACTTCCAAAACGAAAGGAGACACTTAAACAAAGACCAGAGTGACGGTGGACCGACACCTACCGTCGGTCCCTAATGAACTTAAATACATTACCCTACATCACATAAACCAATAACAACTCAAACGTGCTTTCTCCTGAGCACACCGGCAGCTGAAACAAATAATAAGCTAACAAACCCCGTGTGCTCAGGAATTACATAAACAAAACCTCGGCTGCCTCTAGCGGCCGCCCACAGTCACTGTCCCCAGACCTGACACTGAGTATCATTATTAGCCAGAAAGTGTCATATTTTCATTCATCACTACTGACCTTTAAAAAGCCACCTAATATAATAATGATTATAATTACATATGGTGGTTTTTATATGTCAGTAGTGATGAATAAAAAACAACAAAATACTACGTGACAGTCAATGGGATGAAACAGTGAATGAGTGCATTTCAAGTTAAAGGACAGTCTAGAATTTGACTCTGCATTACCAACAACCAGTTAATAGGAGTCAGACAGATTCTTCCTATGCTATAAAGGAAACTTGACATGTTTTCTTTTATGGTTATACATTCAACAAGAATAAAAATCTGTAGTTTATGAAATAAATGGATAATTGTTAAAAACCTGTGGTGTGCAAAAAGCTTGACTGGTAGTGTGGATCCCCATAGGCACGTATTACACCGCCAGGTCTTAGCTGCACCGTGTTTTTGCCCCACAGGTTGACAGCTGCACAGAGTCTGCGGAGGCAGCGTGTGACATCCTGTCCCAGCTGGTGAACTGCACCATTAAGACTCTTGGCCTGATCTCCACGGCGAGGCCCAGCTTTATGGACGTCTCTCAGGTACTGTGGCTGCAGTCACGCTGCTCTCAGCCTCAGTGAGCTCAGTGATATGGCTCCATGGAGATGGTGTGAGAAGCTGCTTGTGCTGACACTGCATGTCTGCCTGTGCCTTCTCTCCCCAGTCCCACTTTGTGTCAGCGCTGACGGTGGTGTTTGTCAACTCCAAGTCGCTGTCCTCCATAAAAATCGACGACACGCCAGTCGATGACCCTTCCCTGAAGGTCCTGGTGGCCAACAACAGTGACACACTCAAACTCCTCAAGATGAGCAGCTGTCCACATGTCTCCCCAGCAGGTATGTGATAAGATATGTGATAATGAGACTCTCCATGCTCCTGGAATGGAATTAACTTTTATAATGTGATGGGCATGGATCTCTACCAGCAGCGCAATAAATGATAAATTGTCATAATAGAGCAAAACAGCTCCTTATATGGGAGTTTCCCCAGTTTGTATGTGTTGGTGCTCGAGGTGTCAGATGTCATGCTGAGCTTTGTTTGGTGCTCCTGTGTCACGTAGAACCAAAGTTACTGTAATTGAAAAACACGTAATAATAATAATTTAAAAAAATGGAGTCACGCGAGAATTAAAATAAAGAACAGAAATGAACAAATTTCTTAGAAACAAACAGAAAAAATACAAGATCTTTGAATCCGGGAGAACTTTCAGGATAGTCTCTGCCCAAAAGTGGGTGGTGAAAACCCACAGAGGGAGGGGCTCCGGAGAGCGGGCGGGTGGTGGCGCGCCAACAGAAAGCGCAGCAAACGGCGAGCGTGTAGAATAACACCGGTTTCAGACTATTTTACACTGTTTATATTTGTTTCTATCAGATTTTACTGATACACTCAGTTCTAAGGGTTAGAACCATTGGATGTTTCTGTTGCATCATTATAAAGAATATGAGTAACTGGCCTCAGACCCTTTTATGGATTTACCCAACTTTAACACCTCAAGGGGAAAAGTTTGATGATGAGCTTAATCAAATGTTTGACAAAAAATCTGTTGAGCTGCTGGCTGGATCAGGTGCCTTTCAGTAGACCAACAAAAACGAACTGTGTGGTGAAGGGGGGCCACTGCACTGGGACCCAAAACCACAGATTTAGAAAAATGTGAGATTTTGTTTCCATATATTGTCTGAATGACTATATTTTCCATTTTGACAGAGTAACACTGCCTTTTCCTTTTGCAAATCTTGTTTTTAAGGTTGTGAATTCAAAAGTCTGTACAGTTGTCAGTTTTATATTTATTGTAGTCCCAAAGAGAGGTGAAAATCTCACAGAGAGAGAAATCAGAGACCTGTTGATGACCTACTTACTACTTGGTGTCAGAACTGTACATTGGTACATTAGTATTTAGTATTTAGATTTGGAGTAAAACTGCATGATTTTCTTTCATATCAATCCCATTTTAACCTGTGTCTGTACTGGCATTTAACTCCTTGGTCAACTCATTTTGTATTATTTTGGAAATGTTAAAAATAGGAAATATGAGTTTTATTCATGGTTACAATTGTGACTAATGGGAAGCGACAGAGTCCAAAGTGGTATCAGTTAATCAATTAAACTTAATGACACAAAAAAAGAACTGGATTGGTAAACAGTGGATTATGTTAAAAGCAGTGCAACAGGAGTGTGGAAAGGCAGCACGTAGTCTGTTTTGTTTAATCATGCTCTGGCATGTCTAGAACTCCAGGCAAAGTCAAACTGTATGATAGAACCCAGCTGATTATTGACGGCAAATGTAAACTTCTGTTCATGGTTGTGACTCTTCACATATTTGCATCTTCTGTGAGCAAAATATAAATGTGGCATCACAATCTTATTAAAATATTTGGCAGACACCCTTATCCAGAGCGACTTAGTTACAGGGACAGTCCCCTGGAGACACTGAGGGTTAGGTGTCTTGTTCAAGGACAAAATCGTAGAAAGTGGGGGGGTTTGAACCTGCAACTTTGTGGTCATCGGGTTCACAGGTAAGTGTTTTACCCACAAGACTACTACCACCACAATATTAATGACATACTGTTCTCTAATAATCTACAAAATGTTGCAGTGTAACTTTTTACTGACTTTCTCTGGTGCTTGGAGTAAATGACGCTGGTCACGTTGCCAGTTAAAATATTAATTTAATTTATAGTTTAACGTTCAACAGAAAACTCTTTTAGGGCTTTACAAACTCAAAACATTTTGGTAGGATTAAATGAGCCAATGCTAATTATTAAAAAAAACATTTCAAAATGTCACAGTTGTATCTTATAAATAAGTTATATAAAAAAATATCACACACTTGTTTTTGACCCAAAGCTAGGCTCACCCTCGTCACTGTTACCGAAGGATTATATTGTAATGTTATTACATGTAATAACATTACAATAAACTCATGTGATTACATTAGTTAATGTGTATGTGTAAGTACTAGGGTTGTAGGAATTTCCAAAGTTGGAAACTTTACATGGGAATAATGGGGATAAACTGGAAATTTGCAAGATTGCATACTGGCCTATAAAAAGGAACTTACATGTAGTTGGAAAAAACATCTTGCAGCATGATCTTGGGTGAAACTTGCAGTTTTAATGCAAATTCAGCTGAATTTTAACCTTGCACTGTGCATTCCTCAGTCACATGCACAGATAATTTCTGGAATCCTGTACACTGCAGCAGGACTGTTGAAGCCACACTACTGTCTTTGAGCCAGTCAAGTAAGATTTGATGACTTTAGTGGGCTAAATATTATGGCAATCTATGTTATTAAACTTTAACCAGCAAATACTAAATCAAATGTGTTTATGCAGTAGGTAACTAGATGGAAAATGATATATTCTAAACATGAGCTTGCTAAAACCGTTTCCGTTTGACAATTTGACCATTGACAATTTAATCATAGTGTGAATAGTTTTCATACAAGAATGTAGGTTATAGTTTGATTCAGCTTGCTGTCTGAGAAGTGTCCATCTATTCATCTAACCTATTTCTATTCATTTATCCAACATCAATTGTAAAATAATTTTAAAGACCACTCTACCTTGTCTTATCTATCCATTTATATATAATTGATAGATAAGCTAAGTGTGTGTGTGTGTGTGTGTGTGTGTGTGTGTATGTGTCAGAATTTCACTGCATTAGTGTATTTTTACAAGCCTTATTTCTTATTCTATAGAGCAATGCCACATGCATCTTATGATACGATTCACATCAGCCAGTGTAAAACAGAAAGGCTGTGTTCATTTGCAAATACTGTGTAAAGACTCATGTTAAGAACGCCGCAAAGATGCAGCAGCATGTAACCAAGTGCCCTAAGTTTCCCTAGGGCTCAAAACAAGCAGCTCCAGACAAGAGATCCACTGCTTCAATTTGAAATGTCTGTTTATGACAAAACAAAATCTTTATGTTTGTGTATTATGCAGTTTGTATAAATTACCCCAAATGTCCAGATCATTTAAATTTATTCCCATATATTCCCATTAATTCCCTTGAAAAGTTTCCAATTTCGAGTTTTTCCAAAATTACCTAGCTTAACATCCCATGGAAAGTTTTTGGAAAATTTCAGGAAATGTTCTGCCCCTCTGCAAACCCTAGTAAGCACATCAGCTTTACTGCTGTATTCCATCTGTAAATGTGAATACATCACCAGTAGTTACGCTGTTGTGTGCGTTGTTAATGTGTTACTACACAATTATTATGGACAGTTAATATAAAGTGGGACCATTAGGCAAGTATTTTGAGCTGACTCCTTAAACTCAGACCTCTTGTGTTTGTTTAGGGATCCTGTGTGTGGCGGACCAGTGCCACGGCCTGCGGGAGCTGGCCCTCAACTACCACCTGCTGAGCGACGAGCTGCTGCTGGCACTGTCCTCGGAGAAGCACGTGCACCTGGAACACCTGCGGATCGACGTGGTGAGCGAGAACCCCGGCCAGACGCAGTTCCACAGCATCAAGAAGAGCAGCTGGGACGCCCTGATCCGGCACTCGCCGCAGGTCAACATCGTCATGTACTTCTTCCTGTACGAGGAGGAGTTCGAGCCGTTCTTCCGCGAGGAGACGCCCGTGACGCACCTGTACTTCGGCCGCGCCGTCAGTAAGGACATGCTGGGCCGCATCGGGCTGAACTGCCCGCGCCTGGTGGAGCTGGTGGTGTGTGCCAACGGGCTGGAGCCCCTGGACGAGGAGCTGATTCGCATCGCCGAGCGCTGCAAGAGCCTCACTGCCATTGGCCTGGGCGAGTGCGAGGTCACCTGCAGCGGCTTCATGGAGTTCGTGAAGATGTGCGGCGGCCGTCTCAGCCAGCTCTCCATCATGGAGGAGGTTCTGATACCAGACAGCAGCTACAGCATGGAGCAGATACACAGCGAGGTCTCCAAGCTGCTCGGACGCATCTGGTTCCCCGACATGATGCCCACCTGGTAGACACACCTGCAAATTATGTATGTACATACAGTACTGTGCAAATGTAGTCAGGTCAAGTTTATTTATGGAACCCATTGTCATATACAGAGGTCATGCAATGTGCTTTACAGGGTTAGAATAAAATATTCAGCATAAAAATAGAATAAAAGTATAAAGGAGCTGAAAGAAGAAAATCGATAAAAGAAGGTTAGTAGTTCAGTGGAAGTGCAGATTTTTAAAAGAAGGCGGAGGAGAATAATGCAAACTTTAGCAGGTTTTTAAAGGTGGCTACAGTTGGTACAAATGTAAAAGAAATTACATTTAAAATGACATTTAAAGATGTTTATCTGAGCATTGTATTTATTTTTTTAATCAGAAAAACAGTAACAAAATATTGCAGTCCAGCACCTTATTAAAGTACTCAGTCGTTCATTCAGGTAATGGTGTATGTAGAAAAAAATCTGCTTATGGTGTTAAGTAGGAATTCAGAGTACTTTGATGTGAAATTCTATTCAGAAGCAGCGGTGACAGAAAACAAATGTTTGAGGTGCTTGTTTTCTAAATAAAATCTTGCCCTTACAAAGTTTTTATATGACATAGATGCAAATACATGACCTGATGATTGAGACATTTTATAAGGCTTGACCTAAAACGTGGTTTAAGTGTGTGCAGGGAAGAGAGGTAGATGAAGGGCATTGTTAGAAACAACAGTACCCAAAGTAAGATATTTTTTCAGATTTACCACTATTTTATCATCAACATCGTATAAAGGCTAATTGGGCTATTTGCCCATTTGGTCATTTGAACAGTATATAGAGTGGCTAGATTTGCATCGGATGCTTCACAACCCCTGGTTCCTTTCACTACTGCTCTAAAGAAATCTGAGTCAAGTTTATCTGCAATTAACCATTTTATATCAAACAGTTTTGAATGACCTCTCAACTACAACTGGGTTTCAAAACTCAAGATTTGTGAAGAACTGACCAAATTACTTTCTAAAGACCATTGAAAAATTCTGTCACTCCGTACCAAATTACAGTATCTAAGTAGTCAGCCTTGGCTTGTTCTTATTCCTAAATCTAAGATGATAATTGGCTGTCAAATTGTGTCCTTTAAGCATGTTATTAATGTCAGCCCTTGTTGATCAGTCTACAGCGCACTGTTGTCAGTAAATACCTTCGTCTCCAGCTCCTTACACTAATTTCTCCCCACACCCACTTTCTGCACGGAATCAGACAGAAAGTAAAAGCTAAAAGGCCCCTTATAGTCCCGGGTGAACACGCCACAGCACACAGTGTGAAATTCTTTCTCTGTATTTAACCCATTCACCAAGTGAGGCAGGGGTCGGCCACCAACGAGGGGCACCGGGGAGCAGTGCGTGGGGACGGCACTTTACTCAAGGGTGCCTCAGTCACTAGCAGTGTTGGGATTCAAACCCACAACCTTCTGCTTACAGGGGCAACTCCCTAAACACTAGAACACCAAGGCTGTGTGTCTTGGCATCGAACCCTGACCTCCCACATGGCAAGCGAGCATTCTACCACCAGCGCTAAGCTGTATGGCAAGTAAGAAGAAATTGAGATAATTTGAGGTATTGAGGTAGAAATTGAGGTAGTGTTGGTATCAGTATAAAAATATTTTAGCTATACCCAGTTCTAATCTCAATTAGATTCAATTAAGCAAACATATTTCAAACTTGGTGTAATTCCCTGTTGAATACGATGTACAGATCAAGAACAAGAGCAACCCAACCAGTGTTTTACTGACCAGTTCATATGATATGAATGTTTTTAAAAACAAGAAATTCTTGTTATATTTACTGCGAATTTCAAATTATTCACTTATTATTAAGTGTTACAAGGCTTTACTAGCAAAAACATTGTGTCCACATAGTTCTTTTGGCTGGCCAAGACTTTTGCACAGTACTGCACTTGTATGCAAAGGTTATTATGTACATTCGTATTCATGTCTTTTCACACTGAGACATACTAAGTGTGCTCAGACACAAAGAAAGACTTCTGGAACCTTTTTTTGCATGGACGTGTGATCTTAACACACCGGACTTGATGTGTATGTTCATATTTGGACAAATCTTTTAAGTGGGGCATGAAATAAACTTGCTGGACGGACTGCATTTCCTATGGGGACAGACTGTTTTAAACAGGGCCGGTTTTGGATCGAGGGCCCTGTGTTGTATAAAAGAGAGAGACGCTCGATAAAATGGAAATATTTGATTTTATATTTTATGAACTGAGGTTGTGTTTCAGGGACTCAGAACACACGTCTCACAGAAATATGGTTTTTACTTAGTAGAGGCTAAAGATATTGACAGAATAATTCATGGTCTGATGTTTGCTGTGGAGTTCTGCAGTGCCCGCTTGCTGTCCCCCCCCCCCCACCCCCCGCCCCGTACAGAGGCAGGAATCCAAAAAGGAGCAGGTGAACCAGGTTCAGTCAGGGCGAGGCATAGGTGTGGATAGTCAACTACAAGACAGGTACAGTCAGTTCTCTTTGTATGGTTAGTAAAAGCTGTGAAAATTCAGACTTCGGTCTCTCGCGCGGGTGCAGTGGTTACATAACTCTTTTCTCTTTTGTTCCGTCTCCTTTGTGGATTTGAATGTCAGTTCAATTAAGCTGTCTTTTGATAGGGGCTTTTCTTACTTTGTGCTATGTGAACAACTACACTTTTGTTTCTACTTTTTTATACCTACTTCAGTGTTAGGTTAATTGTTGGAGACTTTTGAAAAGGTTTATGCAAAAGAAGAATCGAATTGCTATCTTTGAGAGGAGAAAAACACAAAAATGATAACATTTTGTATTATACTGAGCTTTTGTATTATACTGAGCTTCATTGCGTAGTGGATGCATAACCATTTTTGAAAAACCTGCTTTTATCTCATGTACTGTTAATGTAATTATGGCAAAAAAGAGTGTGTTTACTCTCTATAAAGACCGAAAGAGACTTTATGAAACGTTTTGATATTGGAGTGCGGATACAGAATAATGGATTCAATAGTTAAAGGGCCCACATCAGAAATTCCTATAGATAAGAGATGTACTCTGTACTATCAATAAGATTTCAAAGTGTACTCTTCACTCCATAGGCAGAAACTGAACTGCAGAAACAGTGCAATTTAAATTCTTTATTTTTGTGATGTCACAAAAAAACTATGCATTTACATGAATCTAATCCACAACAGTTTAGCCACACCCATTCATATTGCATCAATCGGGAATGTTTCAGTCAGGACTGCTTCTTCAGCAAGGCACAATCATTGAAGCGAATCAGAACGGAGGTCATTTATATGTATCCAGAGAGTTTCGAAAATGGTCGTGTAAAAGGTACTTCTGAACCAGACTGCAAATCCACCCGAAAGGGAACTCACCTTAAAAAGCATTTTGTCTGCATTTACAAGGGACAATAAATATTTCTCTGTGACACTAAGACTTTTCTGTGTGGAACAAGGAACAAGATTTAACTTATTTTATAGAGGTGTTTACCTTTTTTGCATAAAAGAACAAAAAACACATCTTGGTTTTCTCCCTCACTTACTGATTAGAAAATCGAATAAATACAGGAGATATTCAAAGAAGTGAGACTATTTTAATGAACTCGGTTAATAGCTAGCCATAGCTAACAACCACTGTTATGTCTGATATACACTGTACGATTCTGGGCTGTCCCAGATGAAAGATGACAATCGTGAAACAATTGTGGTTATTTCTTTGGTCACTGGTCTTAAACGGTGGTCCTACATCGTACTGTGAGAAGACAACCGTCGTCACGGCAGCCAAAGACAGCCTGCGATTATTCACTGACGATGTCAGAAATTTCGGACGACCTGTATGTGTTCTGCCACGATCTACTGACCAGCCAATCAAAATGCAACATGAAATTATGTATTTATCAACATGACAAAATCAAATCAGCATGGAGAAGAAACAAAGAAACACCGGCACATGGGACACCAGTCCACCACCTCTTCTTTGTGTTTTTCTCCACAGATATTAAAAGCAAAATTTCCAGTGCGCATCATCTTGTTCTGCAGCCAGTGCATCATACATCTACACACCTTCACACACCATCATACATCTACACACATTCATACACCATCATACATCTACACACCTTCATACACACATCATACATCTACACACATTCACACACCATCATACATCTACACACATTCACACACCATCATACATCTACACACCTTCACACACACCATCATACACCTACACACCTTCACACACACCATCATACAC
>JBBJLS010000128.1:2485046-2495612 GCA_037577275.1 Bryconaethiops microstoma
AGATAAATTGCCAAGATCCGGCGCACTATTTAAGCAACAGTTAGTAAAAACGTAACATCCCGAGTGTCCGAAATTAAGTAAACATTGCAGCCCCTTGTTCACTAGTTAGCCCCCTATATAGCAAACACTATGTACTGAACGAGTGAACGAGTGCATTTTTCAGACATAGCTAGAGTCTCTCCTCAGCATCCTTCTCCCAACACACTCAGAGTATCTCCTCAGCATCCTCCTCCCAACACACGCAGAGTCTCTCCTCAGCATCCTCCTCCCAAAACACTCAGTCTCTCCTCAGCATCCTTCTCCCAACACACTCAGTCTCTCCTCAGCATCTTTCTCTCAACACACTCAGAGTCTCTCCTCAGCATCTTTCTCTCAACACACTCAGAGTCTCTCCTCAGCATCCTTCTCCCAACACACTCAGAGTCTCTCCTCAGTATCTTTCTCCCACACACTCATTGTAGCACATTACTAATGTACTATATCCAATCCTCTGTGGTTATAAGAAACTTTAGCAATATTGCAATCTACAGAATGATGTTTCCTATTATAGGATGCGAAAAACCCTCAATTACTTACAAAAAGCCATCGTTTAACATCTTCGTAGCATCATTAGGTCACACAAATACGTTTAGCCTTTCTCATTTTTTGTGCAAGGGTGGAGAAAAATCAGATAAGAATGGGTGGCTTTTGTATGAGATAATGTTTAGTTCAGTAAAAGGATAACGCAAGCCAGTTAAAGGCCCATATCCTGCATTTTTCATATATATGATTTATTTAGGACCACTTTCAACCTTGAGAGGCATTCATTTTTACATGAGAATGTTCCAACCTCTTTTTATTCCATAGAAGTAAACGGGCTGTTTTTGTTAACTGTGACCGTTTCGTCTGGGATATGGCAAGCTGACCGTCGTTTGCTAGCCTGAACTGTTGGCTAGCAAAGCCGATCTGACTTAGCTCTTTTTTGGCTGATTGATTATAAAAAATCAGACAGAGAGCAATGCAAGAAAACGATGCAGGTGATAAAAAATTGCTACTCACACTATGAAAGGGCATTTTAGCTCGTTTTGTTATTTGAATGTCTGATTTTTTAAATTAATAATACATGACTATCTTATTTTCAATGAAAAAAATGCATTGTAATAAAAAATGAGATGAGAGATCTGAAGACACTCTGACAACAGATAAAATGAAATAATGGACATTAACTTCTTAATGAAACCCGACCCTACCTGAGCCTGCGCACCTTGTGTCCGAGCCCAGCCCGGCCCGACACATTAACTGCAATTATCGGCCCGAGCCCAATTTAAACCAGACAATTTTTTAATACATGGGCCATTATAACACACGTTCTCAACTATAGGTGTGTTCATAAACTGACACTCCGAGCGCTTTGCTAAAATATTTATATAATATTTCTAATTATGGCATTGCTCTCTACCCAAATAAGCTAATTAAGTAACGATTAAAAAAACCAAATGCTTGATCACAGCCCGGACCGGCCCGGTCCGAGGATAGTGGCAGGAAATATAGGCCCGACTCGGGCCGGGTTTGGGTTCGGGCAGAGAATCTAAACTCTACACTGGGTTTAACTTAAACACTGATATTTGAAGCTTGTAAGACAAAGAAGTATATTCTTTGTAGAGCACTGCTTTGCTGTTGTCATTGCAGTGTGTCTGAGTGATTATCAGTCAAACGTAGTTCGCTCCGATTCTTTAATATCAGGTTGGTGCCTGATAGACTGATATGTGTAAATGTGCTACACTATGCGGGGAAAGGTTTTGGGATGCCTGACCATTACACCAACAGGGACTTTAATGACAATTCAAATATAAGGACTTTGATATGGAGCTGGTCCCCTCTTTGCAGCTATAAAAGCTTACACTTTTCTTGAAAGGCTTTCCACAAGATTTTGGAGTTTCTGTGGAAATTTGTGCCCATTCCAGTTCATCCCAAAGGTGTTGGATGAGGTTGAGGTCAGGGCTCTGTGCAACCAGTCAAGTTCTTCCTCACTGAACTCATCCAGCCACGTCTTTATGGAGCTGCTATGTGTACTGGGACACAGTCTTGCTGGAATAGAAAAGATTCTTCCCCAGACTGGGTCCTCAAAGTTGGAAGCATGGCGTTGTCGCTGAAGCATTAACATTGAGCCCTTCACTGGAAGTAAGGGGTCTAGCCCAGATCCTGAAAAACTGTCCCAAAACTTTTATCCATATAGTGTATGTTCTGTTTGGCTGTCCTGTCCTGTACCCCATTCAAAAAGCAGTCTAGGCTGAAACTTATAACGTCACCATGGATGGGGGGGCTAAACTGCTGTAGGCTGAATGGGTGGACGTATGATATGTAGGTTTATGCAACATCACAAAAAGTCAATTCAGTTGTTTTTGCAGTTCATGGACTGAGGAGTAGGCAGTGTGTTTTAAAACGTGTTTCCATAATACATCATGCTTTTATTCCAGGAAAGCAGGAACAATTCAATTTTCTACTTCTATGGGCTCATGTTTTCGAGGTTAAAGAATTTGCAGGGCTAAAGTTCATGAATTTAATGCAAAGTGAACTCAACCTTTTTTTCTCACTCTCTCGTACTTCCTCATTCAACTAAATCTGGATGTTGCAGGAGCCGAATTAGGCAAATCGCTGCTTTCAGAGTGACCGAGGCTCAGAAAGGGTCCATAAATAAACTGCACGACAACATAGCTGGCTAATGTAAACACGGAAACGATGCTGCCAAAAGTCACTGTCCTCTCCTCCTCTGTCACAGCCAGAGCCGCAATAACCCATCCTGTATTTCACTGACTTCTGGCCAAGTGTGTTTCTCACATGGCAGTTTACCTGCCATTCTTTTCTGATGAGGCATCTGCATGCAGGATCTGCATTTGTGCTTTCAGCCCCTGATGGAAATCTCCCTTACTGTCGTATTATTACAGAGAGAGTGAAATAGAGTGAGAAGAAGAGAATGAGAGAGGCTCAAGAGAATGAGAAGGTGAGTAGACAAAGAAACAATTACAAAGCAAAAGAAAAGTAACAGGAGAGAGAGGGAGAGAGAGAGAGAGAGAGAGAGAGAGAGAGAGAGAAACAGAGAGAGAGACTTTGAGATAAAGAAAGGGTTAAAACTGGTCATGAAAGAAAAAGCAGGAAAGTTTTCGGGAAAATGAGATAGAATGAAAGAGAGGAGGAGGAGGAGAGAGAGAGAACCATTTAGACAGAGAGAACAAAAGACTGGGAGAGAGAAAGAGAGAGAGAACAGGAGAATGAGATTACAGAGCAAAGTAGAAAAGGGAGAAATGGGGAGGCAAGAGAGAGAGAGAAGATGAAGAAAACGAAAGAGAAGGAGACTTTGAGAGAGAGAAAGAGTGAAACTGGACATGACAGAAAAAAAAGAAATGTTTTGGGGAAAATGAAGTGGAAATAAAGAGAGGAGGAGAGAGAGAGAGAGAGAGAGAGACAGAGAGAGAAAGAGAGAGAGAGAGAGAGAGAGAGAAAGAGAGAGAGAGAAAGAGCGAGAGAGAGAGAAAGCGAGAGAGAGAGAAAGAGAGAGAGAGAGAGAGAAAGAGAGAGAGAGAGAGAGAGAGAGAGAGGGGTGAGAAAGAGAGACTTCCTGAGAGAGACCAGGTACAAGAGAGTGTAACAGAAAAAGAGATATAGAGAGATAGACTTTCTTACGCTTCTAATAGAGCTATTTTATTTCACTCTAAACAGCACGCGGAGGCTGTAGCATCTGTTCAGCTGTCATGCGGCTCTCAGTGCAGACAGATTGATTGTGACAGGCAAACCCAAAACGCTAAAACGCTCCCTCGCTCATCAGTCACCTATTCTATCTGCCTGCAGGACCACTGGTGGAGAAAGGCACTTTTTCATAACAGCAGAACACGGCCCTATTAGCCAGAGAACACATCAGTAACGACCATCCGGCGGAGAGTTTGTCAGCACAATCAGAGGCACTAGATCAGAGGGGATCTGCCCGTGCCATCTTTAATGGGGTTCAGAACGGCTGCCTTTTCTTCCAGCACCGTCCCACCGGCTCAACAGGACACCCCGACTGTTCGTCCGCTTTATTGGAGCCGGGCAATTTATACACCCACGCCAGCTCTGGCACCATCTAATCAAGTTTGGGGAAAAGCTGGCTGCCACAGAGACCTGATCACAAGAGCGTCCTCATTTCCTACTGGAGGCTTGTTCAAGCGTCCTGCTGAACCAGGTGGGACGCTACAAACATATTAGACATTCAGGACTGGACGTTTGGTGACCCCTAGGTGTCCCGCAAGATTTATGATCGAAGGCCTCCTACCTAAAGTCGTGCTGGCAATACTCAATCAATCAGGAGCTTCTGATTCAGGGTCATCAATTAAACTCGGCTCAATGCAAACATGTCCCAAAAAGTGAAAGTGAAAAATGCCACAGGAGTGTAAAATTGATGGGCAAAAATGTCCCCATAATAAATCCCATTTGACACACATCATGTATATAAACATCTAAGCGACAAAAAATTGGCCTCATCCAGGTGTATCAGCTGAAGGCTAGAACTAAACTTTGACAGATTTATGAAGATCTACACAATCCTGTTACACATATACTGTAGGTGAATGAATCATTAGGAGACTTGCCCAAGGTCTTTTATAGGAGCATTAGTAGTTGTATTCCTGCCCAGATATCCCATTGTAGATGCTTACAGATCTTACATTTGACTTTAACTCTCAGTTTTACTTCCAACAAATTTACCTCAATGTACACTTAGTGGTTCCAACTCTGTTAGCCATAGACAGCCTATCGGTCTATAATCTTGTTCATGAAGGCCTTCTCTTTATATTTATTCCCATAAAGACTGTCTTTTCTTTTTCTCCGGGTCAACCTGAGGAGGACGGGTTCCCCTTTCGAGTCTTGGTTCCTCCCAAGGTTTCTTTCTCCAGCTGAGGGAGTTTTTCCTCGCCGCTTTGGCCATTGGTTCACTAGGGGCTCGGACCTGGACTCTGTAAAGCTGCTTTGTGAAAACTTGTTGTAAGAAGTGCTATATAAATAAAATTGAATTGAACTGAATTGAATTGAACTGAAAACTTTTCTATTCACCTTCATTTGAATCTATTAGGGACTATTCAAATCCCCAAAAGCAGGTTTGGACACAGATTTGTGCATGTTCAGACAACTCTGTCTCTAGCCTTGGCCACAGAACACAGGGGAACCAATCTGCAATGATGGTTCCTCATACAAGTTCTAGATTTTGTTGGTTGACTCAGGCCAAAACACTTTCCCTGCCATTTATTATGACTCAAACTGACAAAACCCAAAAAGAAAAAACAATCATATTAGCTTAAATGGGTTTTGTTGATGGTACTGTCTTTTCATATCTAGATCCTGAAGGTAAAGTTCAGCTTAATTTGACATCTGGAGTGTTTTTTACAGTGGACACTGTCCCCAAACATCTTAGACAGAGGCATTTAGTTCCTTTGTTGATCTAATACCAAAATGTGCTTGGATTGTTTTATGAGGTAAGCTAGAAACCAGTGTAAAAGTGAACCACAACTCTGGTGGATTGCTAAATACACACAGGTTGTTAGATATGAGAATATGGAGAGGATGGAGCTCTGTATGAGTGGTTCTCAGCCTCAGTCCTAAGAGACACTTGCGTTCCCCTTGCTCTAACACACCTGCCTCATCTTGGCACCTAATTATCAAGCCCTTGAACTGACAAGTTGAGTCAGGTGCATTCAAGCAGGGAAATGACTGAACTGCACTAAAGTCCCCCAGGATTGAGACTGAGCAGCAGTGCCCCCCCACCGCACACCCCAATCAAATATAAAGCCAATGGTCTGCAGGATCGGCCTCAATACTAAGCCAGTGGTATTCAGGCCTAATGTGAATGCTGTGTTCAACCTATTTAATTAGAGCTCAGAATAAAATCATTTTTCACTTAATTCAAGCTACAAAGTAGGAAAAACATGGCCACCTTCAGGAGAGTGAGCATTTTTGGAAACAAGCTAGCTAGTTAATGATGTTCTGGGCGCCATGCTCTGCACAATTTTGTGTTTCACTATTCTACACACCTGATCCAGCACACAAACTTGTAACTTTGCTATTGAACTGAACCAGGTGTGCTAGATAAGACAAAGAACAAAAATGCGCACAGTATGGAGTCCGCCGGACTGGTATTGGGAATCCCTGATCCACAGAACCAGCTCTGATACGAGGTCTATGGCCTACAGAACCAGCATCTTTGTGAAGGCTATGGTCTATAGGGCCAGTCCTAATAACCACAATATGAAGCCCATGTTCTACAGGACAACCCCCAATATGAAGTCTTTATTCTAGAAGACAAGCCTCAATATGAAGCCCAAGGTCTACAGGACAAATCCCAATATGTTGCCCACGCTTATTAGGACAAATCCCAATATCAAGCCCATGGTCAACATGACAAATCCCAATATGAAGCCCAGGTTCGATAGGACAAATCCCAATATGGAGCGCATGGTCTACAGAACCAAACCCAACGCAAAGCTTGCGGTCTACAAGATCAGACTAGATATGAAGCCTTCGGATAGAAATCCCACCTAGAGCCACACGGGCAGCAGAGGCATCGTAGTTGATCCAGAAGGAGACCCAGGACAGTATAGTGATCAGGATGGAAGGCATGTAGGTCTGTAGGATGAAATAGCCAATGTTCCTCTTCAGTTTAAAGCTCAGGGACAGACGTGGGTATGAACCTGGACAAGACACAAAAATAAGTCAGTAACATGTCTTCAGCTAGAATCTACTCTTACAAACACACAAGAAAAAGAAAAACAAAAAAATACCAGGTTTACTTGCCCATGTAATAAAATGAGCTATGTCAATTAATTATAAACAGTTACCTTTAAGTGGGTGTGTGCCTAAAAAATGATTCAACAGTTTACTTTTCCGAACCACCGTAAAAAACTATGTGATGGGCAGGGTTCATGGTGAACATATTTAAAATCACCTGGCATTGAGTACTGGCAAGTGCTGTTTAGCTTTATTACCAATAAAGACTTTTGTCAGCTGTTTCATCAGTTTTGTAGTTTTTACAATGCACAGATCTAAATAGCAATCTCACTGAATACATTCGTGTTAAATTTGTATTAAAACAAATTTTGGTTAAGAGTATGTTATTGCACGTAACAGGGATCAGTAGCAGTTAAGTTATTTTCATCTCTCATTTTTTGACGGATAGCGTATACTGTGACAGTGACATGAGGATCTGAAAATAGGCTGTAATTAAATAATGAATGAGACGACTTTTAGTGACAAAACCACACAGGATTTGGCAGAGTGCACTTGATATCTCTTGCAACGACCAAAAAACCAAACTAATCACTGAAAAATGACTTGATTCATGTTATAAATGCCGGACTTGACCTGACCAGTCATGCCAGGGGGATCTGAATATGACCCAAAATGAGAAAAGACAGAAACATCAGCTCCGCCAGTCTGGACCCCGTCTCCCTCATTTTGTTCCTGAAAGGCAGACCAGCGATGGAAATAACACAAGCCAAAAAAACTCAAATTATGCACTCTTACTCACTGACTTACTCATCCTGCATCGCTCGCAGGCTGGACGGGGTCGTTCTACAAAGCCATCACAGTCGCAGCAACACTCCGGTGCTGGCCTGTCTCTCTCTTTGGCCGCACAAAGCCACATTGTTTTGACCGTAGGGCATGTCTGCTGAAGTGTGTGTGTGTGTGTGATGGTACCTGTGGAGAAGACCACGTTCTTGGAGATGAGTTTGTAGTCTACGATGGAAAACTGAGGCAGCTCGATGCGTTCTACTCCAGACACGGCCTTCTCTCCTCCTCTCCAGTAGAACTCAATGTCGTCTGTGGTGTAGCCGTCTGAAAAAAGAGAGAGAAATTACCCTCTCAGCATCCCAACGTCAGCTCGACTTCAAGTTTATTTTATAGGATCTGGTTAAAAACTGTGAAATGATTTTTTTTCACGAGCGCTCAGTGCTGCTACAGAGGACACAAGACAAAAATACAGTCAACAAGACAGTAATGAACTCCTAAGGTTATATGTAGAACGGAAATGAACATCTGGTCTTGGCTGTTCATTTTTTAATCTTGCAGTGCATTATATATAGAGATACATTCAAAAATATGAGTACACTTAAAATATTCTGTTGATTTTCTCAAAAACTGAACTTGAAACACACTACAAATATATGAAACATGACATTTAATTAATACAGCTTTTATTCAATATGTTTTTTAATTTAACATATTGGAAAAATATGGCATGTGCACATGGTTTGTGCACCTTTTAGACAATTGCCAGTAAAACCATATTTGGCTGAAATCATAGTTTCCTCTTGCAGCCAGCTAACAGTTTTTCTCTTTGTGATTTAGATTTTTTTGGGGGGGGGTTTTCCAACCCAAAACATCTCCTTACATAACAATTTTGGTTCAGAATTATCCATTTTTGTTGCACAGCATGTTTGAGGTCTAATTTTCAGCAATATTTAACTCTGGGGATCGTTCTGACACTGAAGGTCATTTCAGAACCTTAATTGTCTTGTTGTTACATCCAGCGCTTTTTCTTCAGTTACTTTACTGACTCCAGGGCTTTCATTTCTAAAAGTAATTGATTTTCACCAAGAAGTGAAGACTACCTGAAAATGTCCTGCATGCAAATTTTACTGTGTGGTATGGCATTAAAAAAATTGAAGTTAAGGAGAACTGGTGAAGCCAAGAGCATGAGAAATCTTTAAAAAAGACTGTTCAGATACGAAAAACAAAACCCCAAGGCTGCCAAGGAACTACAAGAAGATGTAACTATTTTGCTATGGTAGTTATGACTAGAGGCCGTCCTTTTTTTCTTTTGTTTTGTAGGTGGGACTCTTATTGTGATGCCTGAGCACATCGGGCTTGTGTTAGTTTGGATTATGTGTTTCAGCTGGCCGGTGTGCTCATAATAAGAAATGTTTGTGTTGATTGGGTTGTTGAGAGTTGAGTTTTTGTATTTAAGTTCTTTTGTGTTGGACTTTAGTGTCGGTCCACCGTCATGCTGAGTGGTTTTGGTTCTCCTGTCTCCTTCTGGTAAAGTTTCTGAGTTTTGGTTCTGGCCCTCGTGCCTGTTTGTTTTGGTAAAGAATAATAATATGGAAGTCTGCATGTGCGCCTGCCCTCATTCTAGGGGGCAAGATAGGGGGAAATGTTACAATGATGCTATGTTTTGATTTTGGTTTGTTTGTTTTTCAAATGCTTTCTGACACTTGCCAGGCTTTCGCTGTAAATAAAACAACTGTTCCTAAAGCCTTGCCTGGTGAAATAAAGGTTATGAGTGAATGAATGCATTTGGCTGGCACTGCATCAGCCCACTGTGCACTATTGGTGCATAAACATCATCCACCTTGAATTATCCATATTAAATGTGATCTCACCACAAATGTCATTGTCCAATCTACGCAACACAATATTTAGATCAACCAGAGACAATTTGGAAAGTGTTTTGGTGTGAAGAAGCTCAAATTTAGTTTGTCTATAACCACCAAAGAGAAAAAAACAGAAGCATTTTAATGAAAGCGCACCTTGTGAACTGTTAAGTATGTACATGAATGTAATACACTGTGCAGCAGCCAGTGGCACAGGCAACATGACCACACAGCAAAGAAGGAAGGATTCTACGAAATATCGACAAGTCTTAGAAACGAATGCCACACAGTCAGTGAAGAATGTGGAGAAGAAAACATACTGGACATTGCAACAAGACAAAAACCAGACAACAAATCAACCTTTAATTCCTATACAAAAGGTTAAGGTTTGAAATGGCCTGCAGCGTCCCCAGATCTGAACATTACTGAGGTGAAAATCCATGATCTCAAACATGCTGTGCATGCAAGACAGCTTATGAATATTTATAAACTAGAGGACAAGTGAAAAAAATCTTTCATGAAAAAGATGTGACGTTCATTTCAGCAAGGGGGTCTTAATAGATAAATAATAAGTAATCAACAGAATAAGTAATTTAATGTAATTACTAATAAATAATAAGTAATTAAAACAAATATGCTATACTGTTCCAAACACATGGGTTAACTTCCTTCTTACTTAAAATATGAATAATATTTTAGGACACACCTCTCTCCCTACACACACACACACACACACACACACACACACACACACACACATATATATACAAATTCATTTATTCATTCATTTTCTGTCACCGCTTATTCCTATTAGGGCCTATCCTGGGGTCTACGGGCACGAGGTAGGGACTCACCCTGGGCAATATATATTGTTGGGGGCGGTTTGGGGGGTTTTGGGGGGGTGCGCGCAGAGGTCTGTGTCTCGGTCGTGGTATGGATCGGGGGCGGGGCGGGGTTGGGTGCTAATATTAGCTGCTAACTGCCTTGTAAAGCATTGTGAAGTCCTGCGCACAGAGGTCTGTGTCTCGGGCCATGAAGTCGAGGGGTGCGGTGGGGCACGCGGTATGAAGCTACTCAAATTAGCTACGCATTTACGCTGTGATTCTGAAAACTGCCGCACATTTGCGTACCACATACACCAATTTGTACTTACATACCACTTATTTCAATCCCCGTATGTATACAAATGTAT
>JBBJLS010000128.1:2510869-2525009 GCA_037577275.1 Bryconaethiops microstoma
GTGTTAGAATATAGACAGTGAAGTATATAGTGTACAGTGTTAGAACATAGACAGTGAAGTATATAGTGTACAGTGTTGGAATACAGACAGTGAATTATATAGTGTACAGTGCTAGAATATAGACAGTGAAGTATATAGTGTACAGTGTTAGAATATAGACAGTGATGTATATAGTGTACAGTGTTAGAACATAGACAGTGAAGTATATAGTGTACAGTGTTAGAATATAGACAGTGATGTATATATTGTACAGTGTTAGAATATAGACTGTGAAGTATATAGTGTACAGTGCTAGAATATAGACAGTGAAGTATAGTGTACAGTGCTAGAATATAGACAGTGAAATATATAGTGTACAGTGTTAGAATATAGAGAGTGAAGTATAGTGTACAGTGTTAGAATATAGCCAGTGATGTATATAGTGTACAGTGTTAGAATACAGACAGTGAAGTATATAGCGTACAGTGTTAGAATATAGACAGTGACGTATATAGTGTACAGTATTAAAACATAGACAGTGAAGTATAGTGTACAGTGTTAGAATATAGACAGTGAAATATATAGTGTACAATGTTAGAATATAGACAGTGAAATATATAATGTACAGTTTTAGAATATAGACAGTGAAGTATAGTGTACGGTGTTAGAATATAGACAGTGATGTATATAGTGTACAGTGTTAGAATACAGACAGTGAAGTATATAGTGTACAATATTAGAATATAGATAGTGAAGTATATAGTGTACAGTGTTAGAATATAGACAGTGAAGTATAGTGTACAGTGTTAGAATATAGACAGTGAAGTATAGTGTACAGTGTTAGAATATAGACAGTGTTGTATATAGTGTACAGTGTTGGAATACAGACAGTGAAGTATAGTGTACAGTGCTAGAATACAGACAGTGAAGTATATAGTGTACAGTGCTAGAATATAGACAGTGATGTATATAGTGTACAGTGCTGGAATATAGACAGTGAAGTATATAGTGTACAGTGTTAGAAGATAGACATTGAAGTATATAGTGTAGTGTGTTAGAATATAGACAGTGAAGTATATAGTGTACAGTGTTAGAATATAGACAGTGAAGTATATAGTGTACAGTGTTAGAATATAGACAGTGAAGTATATAGTGTAGTGTGTTAGAATATAGACAGTGAAGTATCTAGTGGACAGTGTTAGAACATAGACAGTGAAGTATATAGTGTAGTGTGTTAGAATATAGACAGTGAAGTATCTAGTGGACAGTGTAAGCATATAGACAATGACGAACACACTGTATAATGATAGAAAACAGACGGTGAAGGATATAATGTATCATGTATGAATAAAGATAGTGAGGTATATAATGTATAGAGTAAGTCTATAGGGCTACATTAAAGAAAAAAGAGAGTTAGTGAATTCTGTTGTCCTCTACCCAGCGTCCTCCATCCCTCTGGGCGATGGCTGTCATCTTCCTAATGCTCTCCTACTGTAATGAAAGAAGATGGCCTCCTTAATAGCGGAGAAATATGAGATCACACAAAAGGAGTTGTGGCCACTATAAATAGCGGAGTGTTTTTCACCAGTTGCGCACCAACTTTGGACTCTTGCTAGGGTCTATCGAAAACACCTCAATGTGCTATCTTCACACTTTCCAGCACAAACAATACTTCCTTTTAAGATGGAGCATTTTGCCTAGCTGTTCGTGAAAAATAATGATGGGGTACAAAAAAGTGAAAAAGAATGTGATGAATGTTCATACATATAGAGGCAGAGAAACAGTGCCCAGCAGAATTACTGGCAGCCTTATTGACTGAGTGAAAAGTGCTGATGGAAAGTTTTGTTAACATGTAATAAATGCTATCTTTACTCATCAAATAAAGAAACTATATACATTACATAAGGCCCATTACCACATGAAAAAAAGGTACAGATGATCACCAAATACACCATATGGACAAAAGTATTGGGCCAGGATTACGAGCCAGTATTGGGATGAAAGATTGCGAGCCAAGCCTTCTCGTCCAACATCAGTGTCTGACCTCATAAATGCTCTACAGAATGAATGGGCACAAATTCCCACAGAAACTCCAGAATCTTGTGGAAAGTCTTCCAAGAAGAGTGGAAGCTGCTACAGCAGCAAAGGGGGACCGACTCCATATTAAAGTCTGTGTATCTGAATGCAATGTCAGTAAAGTCCCTGTTGTTGAAGTGGTCCATATAGTGTACATTTTATTCTGAAAAACAAGCTGTAATTTTAGTATTCTAAGTATTGCCCCATTTAAAGTCTGCCATTCTGCCAACAGTACAGCACTGAGTTCTCCTGTAATGTTTTATAAGACTCGAGGTCACAGGTCGAGGTGCCCATTCCTCCAAGAGAAATCTCTCCAGAACTTGTGGAGTCCTGGGTCTTCTCTGCTCTCTTCTTAAGCTCAACACACAGGTTGCCAGATTTTGCTTTAAAATCACTTGGAGTCCATAAAGCCATGTATGGGAACAATACTACCAGGGCCTTTTGAGGAGAAACAACTCCACATCATCACAGATCTACCATATTTAACGCTTGGTATTAGGTGCTTTTCTCTGTAGCCATCTTTATTTTTATGCCAAATCCACCTTGAGCAAAAAGTCCCCGTCCCAGTTCCAGTTCCAGTTCCAGTGGTGTCTGGCAAACACCGAGCATTTTTGTTTGTGGTGAAAAGATGGGAAAGGCTTCCTTCTGGCATTCCTTCTGAGCAGTTTGCTGGCATGGAGGTGACATCTTATGATGGATTTGGCGACCCCAAGATACTGCTGAACTCTGTAGTTCTGAAAGTATGGCCTTTGGAGAATATCTTCCTCTTTCTGCTGACAGAGAAGCCTCGTGTTCTCTTCAAGGGTGGTTCATGAAAGATTTAAATTCTTTTAACTTCTTAATGAATGCCCTAACTGCTGATACAGACATTTTATATCAAGCAGCTAGTTTCTTGTAACCATTCCCTGATTTGTGCAAGTCAACACACTCTTGCCTTATTGAACTGAATGCTCTTGAATCTTTCTCATAGTGATTAATGACTCAGGGATTTGGTCCCTGTGTCACCTTATTTTTATACCCCAGTGACACAGTAAATCATTCATGACTGCTTAAAAGTAGCTTTGAAGACAATTAGGCCAACTTAAAATTAGATAAGTATGTGGGATCATAATTTTACATTACCTTAATTCAAATTTCTAGGGGTGCCAATAATTGACATATGTGATTTTGTATTTTTCACTAATGGTTAAGATAAGATAAGATAAGATAAGATAAGATAAACCTTTATTGGTCCCACAGGTTGGAAATGTGCGTTGTCAGACTAATGATATCACATATATCACAATTATTGGCGCTCCAAGAAATTTGAATTAAGGTGATGTAAATATATGATCCCACATATTTAACTAATTTTACGTTGGTCTAATCGTCTTCAAAGGTACTTTTAACCAGTTGTTTAAATGGTTGCTTTATTCTCAGACTAAACTTACCTCAGATAAAGGTATGTTTTTTATTTTCAATATAATATTAGGTTAACTGATACAGTGAGTTTTTCTAAGCCTTATCAATCATCCTAAGTACCGGTCATTCTGAAGGGCACTGTACAAAATAAAGAATATGATTTTAAATAAAAAAAAGTCGCACAAAAGGACTACGAGGGAAAGAGAAGTAAGA
Organism: Bryconaethiops microstoma; assembly: GCA_037577275.1. NCBI lineage: Eukaryota > Metazoa > Chordata > Actinopteri > Characiformes > Alestidae > Bryconaethiops > Bryconaethiops microstoma. The sequence goes on from JBBJLS010000128.1 coordinate 2,514,539, forward strand.
AATGCAGAGTGGCTGAGGGAACAGAGAGGCTCCTGTTTTGACTGGGGGTCTGTGGGGGTCTGAGGGTTTTTAACTGGTGGACAGCTGGATGGGACGCCGGCCGAGATTTTTTTTAGGAGCAGGATAATCAGATCTGCCTGCCGCTGTCTGATAGCAAACACACACTGCTGTAATCTTCTGCTTCTCTGGGTAACTAAAGGCTTAGGACGGAGTGTGTCCACGGTATAGAGAGACCCATTTCCGTTAAAGGAATAGTCCGGCCAGAAATCTGATTTACACACTTCTTCTTTTGTCCTGGATGTAGTCAAACATGCAATACAGTTCTGTGCAGAATTTGCACATTTGCAAATTGTTTAAATCCATTTTTCTCAGTGTGTGATAATTAAAGTGCCTTTCTGCCAACAAAGTTAATATTAAAATAAATGCAAACATACAAAAAAGCAGTAAAAAGTATCAAGATTTGTTTTGTCTGAGCTGGTGAGGAGAACACAGATTTGGTTCCAAAACTCATGGTTACTAGGCACTATACATTACGAAGTACGTAGTGTGGTGTGAATACAGAAAGTGAAACACATAGTGTATAGTGTACAAATATGAGTATTGTGTAAGAATATAGTTCTACATTCAAAGATTAAAGAATAGAGAGGCACTGAAATCCCTCGTCCTCCACCCAGTGTCCTCTGTCCCTCTGGGCGACGGCTGTCATCGTCCTCATTCTCTCCTACTGTAACAGAAGAAGATGGCCCAAGATGGCACATCCAACATTGCTGAGATTTCGACTCCAGTTTGTGTTCACATTTAACCCTTTCTCGTTTGATTATCCGGGTAAAAGTGCACATGTGGAAGTGCCTAAACGGTGTGACCTTACGTTTGACATTCGACAGATCACACATGACACATCACCTTCGAAGGGAAAAGGCAAGAAAAGGCAAATCCAGAAGATATTTTCTCAGTTTTATGGAAATGAAGGTTAACTGGACACACTGGTCCAAGGTACCTAGTCTCTACTCTCTGAACTTTTTGTCTATACTGACATTTAGTTCCTATTTTGTCATAGTATCGCACAAAAAATGGAAGAGATACATGTAAACATTGTAAATGTTTTAAACAATAGAACTGTAAGTTACTTATCGATAGGATCTATAGTAGAATTTGTGTATTTAGTATAGTGTATTTCATATTGGGGTTTTTTTTTCTGCAGATTTTATTGGAAGTATTTAGACTTTACATTTTATACTGTTCTTGTCTCAGTGTCTCTGTGTGTCTGTGCAGTCGTAACTTCCTACAGAAAGTTTTCTGATTCTGAAAGTTAAATTTCCTACAGAAAGTTTTCTGATTCTGATTCAGATTCTCATTCAAAATGCTGAAAATTATTGTAAGTATATTTTATACATTTTCTTGCCCGAAGCTGGAGGTAGTGCGTATCAAATGTGAGAACAAGAGCCTCAAACACACCTTTAAGAGACTAACTCGAGGTGACCTTTGTGACTTGTTGCCTCCTAAACAATATTTCAAACTCATGTAAGGGGTCTGCATAAGCTCGCTTTACTTGTTAGCTCCATTAGCCTCGTGGCTTTAGCTGTGAACTAAAGCAGCAAACTGTTTGATGTCTGATGTTGCTAAAGCTATGAGGCTAAAGGAACAAACTTCAGACATCAAACGTGTCTCAGAGACTACATTTAGGGTAAAGGGGATGATTGCATAAATACAATTTTTCACTGAACTACTGCTTTGGATGAACACACAGACACCCAGATGCACACACACACACACTTCAAAACGTAACATGAAAGGGCTTTCAGTAAACACCCAACATCACAAAGGAGCCCCCAATGTAACTCCATTACCACACACACACCAACACACACACGCGCACACACACACGCACACATATACACACACACACACACGCACACACACACACACACACAGATACACACACACATACACACACATGCACACACACACACACGCACACGCACACACATGCACACACACACACATACACACACACACACAGATACACACACACATAAACACACATGCATACAGATACACACGCATACAGATACACACACACATACACACACATGCACACACATGCACACGCACGCACACACGGATACACACACAGACAGATACACACGCACTTACATACACACACACACACACACAAGCACACACACACACACAAACACGCACACGCACATACACACGCACAGAGATACACACACACACACACTCACACATACACATACACACACGCCTGCACACACATACACACGCCTGCACGCACACACACACACACGCGCGCACACACGCATACACACATACACACGTATACACACATATGCATGCACACACACACACACATGCATACACACACGCACATACGCACACACATGCACACACACAAACACAAACACACACATACATACATACACATACACACACACACACACACACACACACACCGCAACACCTCCTATCCCTGCTCTGTTGTTATGTAAAAATATGTGTTGGCTTATGTAATTGAGCACTTACATAATGGAGCGTTATGAATTACATTTATTGATTTTTATATCGGAACGGCTGTGAATGATGTGCTGCACTGCAGATATTTAAATGTTTTAAGCAGCCTTCAAAGAAAGGGGAGGCTGTCAGGCCGGGGCGAGAGAACGCAGCGATATTCAGCTGCAGGAATTAGCTCCGATAATCTCGTCCCACTAAATATAGACGCAGATGTGGAGTCATTAAAATACATCAGAGGGAGAGACAGAGAGAAGGAGAATAAACACAGGGAAGAGAACACGGCGTCTCCGAGGTGTTTCCTGGATGCTCGCAAACAGGTTGCGTCACGAAGGAGGAACTAGTTAAAAGGCAGAGGGGGCAGGTACCAATTCTGACTCACTTCTGTTCAGTTCAGTTCACTACATTTCGGTTTAATTCAGTTTAATTCAGTTTACTCAGTTCACTTCAATTCAACTCAGTTCAGTTCAGTTCAGTTCAGCAAAGCTTAGTTCATTTCACGTCTTTACACTTTTCAATTCAATTCAGTTCAATTCATTTCACCTCCCTACACTTCAGTTTAATTCAGTTTAATTCAATTCCAATCAGTTCAGTTCAGTTCAGTTCAGTTCAGTTCAGTCCATTTCCATTCAGGTCAATTCAGTTCAGGCCCATTCAGCCCAGCTTAGTGTAGCTTGGCTTAGTTCACATATCAATATACTTTAATTCAATTCAGCTCAGCTCAGCTTACTTCACTTCGCTTCTATTTAATACAGTTTAATTCAATTAATTTCTTATCAGGTCACTTCCATTCAGATTAGCTCAGCTCTGCATACTTCACTTCACTTCTGTTCAGTTCAATTCAATTCAATTCATTTCAGATTATTTTAGGTAATTTCACATCCGTTCAATTCAGTTCAGTTCCGCTCATCCTAGTGTAATTCTGTTCAATTTAACTCATTTCAAATCTTTAGCTGGGCACTAAAGCTCTGGACCTAATACAGTAAACAAGCAAGCCATCACAGTGACCCTGAAAGTCTATATCATCACACATTTGACTCAAACCACATTGAGTGGTTAGATCTAGTAGATTTGCTTATGTGGTTTCCATAACTGTGTCCAAAAAAATGAAGAAAAACTAGGTCACATACGTAAAACAACAATATCAGCCACTGTGAAACCTGAATTTTCTTAATTTTTATAGATAGGGATCAGAAAACACACAAAGAAAACTATTTTATATTACTTAATTTTAGGCGGTTTAAGGAAAGTATGTGATTTTTAGCTATACATCACCCTCTCTACAACATACAAGTATCTTTACTGAAATGCAGGTCAAGCTCCAAGACAAACCAAGATCCAGAAGGAGAAACTCTCTAAGAGCTTGAGGAAGAAACACTGAGAGGAACCAAGACTCAGAAGACAATAAAACACTGAGTGGAAAAGGACTCAAAAGAAGGAACTTCCAAAAACAAGGTACCAGGACTCAAAAGAGAAAACTCCCTAAGACACTCCGAAAGGAACCAAGACTCAAAAGAGGCACAGAGAGGAACCAAGACTCTCAAGGAAGATCTCACTAAGGGATGAAAAAAACTGAGAACTCTTCCTCCTGTCGGTTATTCGGCATAGGATTCCTGGTTGGAACCTTTTAGAGAACAAGTAAGAAAGAACAAGTGAGATTAAAACAGAAAGACTGATCAAACCTACACACAGGACTGTGCAATCTTGATTTTGTTTATTTTTGGGATCTAATATTGAGCTCATGAGTCTCAGGTAGCCATAATTTGTATAACAGCAGTTAAATTACGAATAAACGTTCCAGTTTGCTGTTCGAGCTTGTAGTGCTGCTACGACGGAAAAGCATTGTTTACACAGAATGTGCTGCTGACTGTCATTATCATCTTTGAACCTAAAAAAAAAACGTTCCACACAATGAAAGAGAGATCTTTTTTCAGCACAAACACAACATTATGATTACACTTGTTGGACAAATTCCTTCCTTCCTCTTCACGACAAGCGGGGGATTTGATTACTCATTTTGAAATTCCCTCACGGTTTTTCCAAAGCTCTTTCTCCTCTCTTTCTTCTGTAGACTCACATATCACAGCGTGCCTGGGGTCACATGGCACAATGTCTACAGTCAGTGGCAGGGGTTAAACTGTGCCACAGCACAGCTTTTACTGGTCACACAGAATGGGGAAACTGAGAAACTGGGGGCAGGGTACTATTTTTATGTCATACAGTAAAATAATATTTGTTCGAGTGAAAATGTAAAAAAAAAAATCATGCAGTTTTTGATTGAAACTGCACTGAGAAATGAGTAGAGATTGCGGTTTCGGTAGGACTTATTAAACAGCCCTTAGGGTAGAAGTGGGTATGTGTTTGTCGGACAGGAGTGATGAATTGTCAGTGAAAAAATGTACCTCAGGCCATACAGCACCGTCCCGTCAGGATGCAGGCGGATCATTCGGTTCTTGACAGTGACGCCGTGGACGAAGGACTTCTTGTCGTTGAGGAAGTAAGTGTCCGGCACCCACAGCTGGTCGGCGACACGGTTGTCCAGCGTCAGATTAAGAGGAATCTCAGAGTAAGAGAGTCGTTTGTCCCGCCATGCTTGTTGGAAGTACATGGTCAGGGTGTAGTCCTGCAGAAAGAAAAACGGGACATTATGAGCCATCATAAACAAAAATAAAAGTCTGATGACCATAAGCACTGTACATACTATACTACTACACCACAAACACTGTACTTCTATACCACAAACACTGTATGTACTGTACTACTATACAACAAACACTTTACATGCAATACCACTGTATAACAAACACTGTACATACTATACTAAAATGCCACATTTACTGTATGTACTGTACTACTATACCACAAACACTGTACATGCTATACTACAAGCACTGCACATATTATACTACTATACTATAAACACTGTACATATTATACTATTATACCACAAACACTGTACATACAACACCACACGTACTGTACATACTTTAGTATGATACCACAAACATTGTATGTACTGTACTACTATACCACAGACACTGTACATGCCATACTACTACAACATAAACATTACTATATCACCAATACCGTATGTACTGTACTACACCACACTGTACATACTATACTACAATATCACACTGTACATACTACACTACTACACCACACTGTACATACTATACTACAATATCACACTGTATATACTACACTACAATACCACACTGTACAGACTATACTACTATAGCACACTGTACATACTACACTACTATACCACACTGTACAGACTATACTTCTATACCACACTTTACAGACTACACTATTATATCACACTGTACAGACTACACTACAATATCACACTGTACAGAATACACTACTATATCACACTGTACATACTACACTACAATACCACACTGTACAGACTATACTACGATAGCACACTGTACATACTACACTACAATACCACACTGTACAGACTATACTACTATACCACACTGTACATACTACACTACAATACCACACTGTACAGACTATACTACTATACCACACTGTACAGACTATACTACTATACCACACTGTACAGACTACACTACTATATCACACTGTACAGACTACACTACAATACCACACTGTACAGACTATACTACTATACCACACTGTACATACTATACTACTATACCACACTGTACATACTACACTACTATAGCACACTGTACAGACTATACTACTATACCACACTGTACATACTACACTACAATACCACACTGTACAGACTACACTACAATACCACACTGTACAGACTATACTACTATATTACACTGTACATATTATTCTTCTATACCACACTGTACACACTACACTACTACACCACAAACACTGTGCATACTATACTACTTTAACACAAACAATACACTGAGGAATGAGCTGATAATGATGGTGTACTAAACCTGCTATATATTTCTCAAAAGTGCTTTCACAAATGTAACACAGAGGTTTATTCTCATGTAGAGATGTAATGGAAACACGGTCTAATTCACAACATTTTCATTTCAGTTGTTTTAATTATTCACTAGAATTTAATTCAACAGCTGGATGGAAACCTGGCTCATGTCAACAGCAGTGCACCCGTCCGAAACAGCAGTTCCTACGCTGCCAAACGATGCAGGTTAAACAGTGGCAAACGAATGAGAAAGCTAACGCTGAGCGAGCAGTGCTGTAAAAGTAATGAACCTCGATTCGAATTTGAATACATTTGGAAAGTCCTTAAAAAGTTGACTGGTTAAAAAAGAGGCGCTATCATATGAAAATGTTTAGATTTTTGTCGGGGCAGACAAGCTAAATCCTGGATGGGTGGCAGTACTTTGCTTCTTTGGGTGCAAAATGTAAAAAAATAAAAAAGTGCTACATGTAAAATCATATGAGTTTAAATAATAAAGATAATGCCGAACAAGAAACAGAGACATACATATACTAATATACCAGGGTAACTTTTAGTGTACTGAACCAATGAGGCTTCTGTAATCCACTGCATGTCTGAATCGTCACACATCAGAGATTGGTGAAGGTTCAGACTGAGAAAGAAAACATAGATGGGGCATCAAATAAACAAGCTCCTAAACAAGCCCTTTATTACAGCTTGATAGAAGTTAGATGGAAGCACAGTAGCTACTTTAGCTGTGGTTTTCGTAAGTTCATCCTGTTCTTTGTGCAGAAAAGCTCACTGTCTGAAGCTGGATGGAACCTGACAGCTCTTTAGTACGGACTTATTTTTGTACAACGTAAGTGCGAGCAGCTAAATTCTCTACTAAAGACATGAGACTCAATTCGTACTCAACTCTGTCACACATAAATAAACAGCAGAGCCTTCAAATATGGTCGAGAAATACAATCTGCTGATTGTGAAGGACGCCACCAGTGTGTCCTTCACCCATTGTCTTCTGCAAATGTATCTTAGAAAGTTCAAGAGACGTGCTGGTAGATGAAATCAATACACGCTGCTTGAAAGAGCCAGAAAAATACCAAAATATTTGTAATACTCTATTTCTTCAGTTTTGTATCTCTTTGAGGAGGTGTAAACTGAATGCAATGTAAAATGAAACAGAATTATACAAAAGATGAATAAAACTGAACAACTGCAATGACCAAGGACTGTCTACACACTATGTACATAAAAAGAACACTGAAAGTGATGGAATAGTAAAAGCTATGCACATAATGAATTCAAATATAATGAAGAAACAATGAAAACAGGACAAAACTAAAAGTAAATGGTTGTGTTGCTTCAAAAGGGGAAGAAGTTCATTTATAAAATTCTTTTTATGTGACAAACTGCTGTTCTGTTTTGTCAGTGTCAGAAACTGCATAAGCAGGTCGGCAGAGGAGCCAGGATTTTAAAATGGGCTGGTTTTCTGGTATGAGGCAGGGTCTGAATGAGGATTTTGTGTGTGTGTGTGTGTGTGTGTGTGTGTGTGTGTGTGTGGGAGGGAGGCGTTTCAGGACCCTTTAATTCCTCTGTCTTTAATTCTCCGCCAGTGACCTGAAAGGGGATGTTAAAGGCGGCGATCGTCTCCTGCCAAAAATACCGCAGTGTCGAGCTCCTGCAGGGGGTGAGAGGACAAAAGAGCTCTGCTCTGAACGAGCCTCCGCTGGACCCCAGCTGGGCCACATGTGCACATCAACAACACAGAGACGTCCACTTCACACGCCTGCCCACACACACACACACACGCACACACACTTAACACGCAATCTGAACATATGTGAACAAATCCGGTCTGTCCACACACAGTGAAGAGCCCAACTAAACCAAACAACTGCTTGAGGCCCTGAGACAAATGGGAGCAGTGGCGTAATTACTGACGGTGTAGGGGAGGAATTCACACTTGAGACTGTAGTGCTGGATTATTACTTCACTGGAACCCCTAATATCATTATTTCAACAATTTTACCTGCACAACACAGGTTTAGGTAGAGAAACTTAATAAAACGTTTCAATTACCCTACATTACACCCCAGTCTTAGCTGAATAAAAGCAATAGCCAGGAAGTTCCTAATAAATACATGCCTCTAACTGTTATTGCTACATATTGGAAAATCCATATATTCCTTCATAAATTATAATATACAACAAAACAGTAACAGGAGCTATTAGACTTGGGTGTTAGACTGGACACAGTCCCACCAGAAAGTATTGATACCCCTTCACTTCTTCCACATTTTGTTCTAAAAATAGATTGGAGTATAGTTTTTCCTCAAATATGCACACATATTACCCCATAATGACAAGCTAAAAACAACTTTTTAGAAAGATGTGCAAATTTTCTTATTGCCAAAAGCTTGTTAATGCAGTGTTTCATAAGTACTCACACCCATGGCTTAATTTTTTGTTGAAGCACCTTTGGCAGCAGTCACAGCCTCAAGTCTTCTTGGGTACGCCTCTTTAAGTTTTTACACCTGTTTTTGGGGATTTTCTCCCATTCCTCCTTGCAGATCCTCTCAAGCCCAGTCAGGCTGGATGGGCAGCACCAGTAGACAGTAATTTTTAGGTCTTTCCAGAGATGTTCTATTGGATTCAAGTCTGGACTCTGGCTAATCTCTCTATAAATCTCTCTATTTTTGGTTGCTGTCATCTCACCCTCTACGCGGACTAGTCGGCCAGTTAATGCCGCAGAAAAAACATCACACAGCATGATGCTGCCACCACCATGCTTCACAGCAGGGATGGTGTTAGCCAGGTGATGAGCAGTGTCTGTTTTTCTTCAGACCAAAAAGTTCTATTTTGGTTTCATCAGACCAGAAGATTTTGGTTCTTACAGTCTATGAATCCTTAATGTACTTTTTGACAAGCTCTAAGTGGGCTGCCATGTGCCTTTTAGTGAGGAGTGGCTTCCATTTGGCTGCTCTACCGTAAAGGCCTGATTGGTGGAGTGCGTTAGCTATGGTTTTACCTTCTGGGTGGTTCTCCTATCTCCACAAGGGATCGCTGGAGCTCCGTCTTAGTGACCATTGGGTTCTTGATCACCTCTCTAACCAAGGCCCTTCTTTCCTGATTACTTTGGTTGGGCGGCCATATCTTGGGAGGCTCCTGGTGGTTCTTAACATCTTCCATTTCCAAATAATGGAGACCACCATGCTTTTTGGAACTTTCAATGCTGCTGAATTTTTTTGTATCCTTCCTCAGATTTGTTCCTTGACACAATCGGGTCTCTGAGGCCTACAGACAATTCCCTGGACTTCATGGCTTGGGTTCTGCTCTGATATGCACTGTCAACTGTGAGACCTTATATAGACAAGTGTGTGCCATTCCAAATCATGCTCAATCAACTGAATTTACAACAGGTGGACTCCAATCAAATTGCAGAAGCATCTCAAGGATGATCAGTGGAAATCAGATGCACCTGAGCTCAATTTTGAGTGCAAAGGGTCTGAATACTTATGTACCTATTGTGTTTAAATGTTTACGTTTTATAAATTTAAGAAAATGTCTGAAAACATGTCTGAAAACAAACCTATTTTAGAAAAAGTCTGTAATGTAACAAAATGTGGAAGAAATGAAGGGCTGTGAAAACTTTCCGGTGGCACTGTACGTTGCTTTGGTTATGAGAAATCGCCTCATTCCATTGTTCTGTACCCAACATAGACTTTTGGTATAAAACACAATACAGAATACACTAAACATAATACACAAAAGTAAGATGATAAGAAACAAGAAAAATCCATTTCCTGCTATGGGAAGGGAAGATCTCAATGTTAATTTCACATTAATGTGAAATTATGGAAACATGGGGGGTTTATGTGACTGCTGGACCTCGGGTTAGAATAACAAAATAGGTAAAATGTAACCAAACCCTTTAATTCCAAAACGCAACCAAACCCTTTAATTCCTCTGTCTTTAATTCTCCGCCAGTGACCTGAAAGGGGATGTTAAAGGCGGCGATCGTCTCCTGCC